>VXAA01005259.1:0-10509 GCA_013399115.1 Anseranas semipalmata | reverse complement strand
AAGAAAATGTACAATTAGACTGGCCTAAAGTGGGAGAGTTAATCATACAATCTGAGAGTAAACTGAACTCTCCGTAGGACAGCAGACTGTGACTTGGGCCTTGGATAGAACAGTCAGATAGAAAGGCCACTGGAAGACACCAAATTAACTTTAGACAAAAAGAAAAAATATTTAATAAGCAAATGAAATAACCCTGGAAAATGTTGTGGAGGTAGGATAGATTTTGACAACACAGAAGCAATAAACTATCCAAGATCCCAGGATGAGATCAGAGGCAGAATGCTATGTAGAGCTAAATATCTGAACTGCATGGTATAGAGCTGTCAGTACTACAAGCCATTATATATGCATTTGGTTAAGCAAATACAAATAATACACACTTTATACCGGTTATTGCAATTTGCTACAAAATTTTATAAGATACATGCATAATATTTTAAGTACTCAGTAATTCAGAAGGTAACTAACTTTCAAGAATTCAGAAACTTTTCAGAATCCTTTTGTTTTGTGCAAATTCAAGTCAGAAATTTTGAGACATATATATATATATATATATATATATATATTGTTTTTAGGTACCTAAGAACTGAAAATAATCTGAAGGAAATAGATTTTAAGTCAACACAGAATGAGACACAAAAATGAAAGGAAAAATGAGAAAACAAAACAAGAACAGAAAATGAGTGACAGGAAAAAATTATTGAGAAGTGGAGATGATAGTAATTAAATAAGAGTAGCAATATGAAGTATTGATTTCCAATACAGAAAGGAAATATGAATATTTCATTACTATTTTAACAGAACAAACATAGAAAGCACAGTCCATTTTCATTTTTATAAGTACATAAATATTATCACTGAATTCCCCAAATTAAAAAGCTGGACATAGACAAAAAATATCTTTAGTATTAGTAGAGAAAGAAATACTGGCAGACAATCAATAAATCAATGAAACAAATAAATAAATTGTGTGATTGTGAGAACCTTGATCTTCCCAGATATGGATAGGACAAAGTGCATTGTTAATAACAGAGCCCAAATATTCTTATTTGGCTGCATGACTTAAAGTTTAACAACCGAAGAAAATAAAATGTCTGGCGTAAAAGTTTAAATAGAAATTAGTTTATGAGTTTCATAGATAATTTCACTTTAAATACAGCTGTAGAGCTCAATGTTTGTCTTTTTTTTTTTTTTTCCACTATCAAAGGAAAAATAAAAGGATACACCTTCATGTTCTCTTCTGTCTTCATTTTTCATATTTATTCACGTTACTAAGCTGTTTGATTGATAGCAACAAAAAGAACTAATCTTGGAAAAACAATACCTTGCTGTGGGCATCATAGTAAAGATGGCAAGTTAGATAAATCTACAAAAGCAATAGCTCTTTGTCATGGGTGGGGACAGGGAAAAAGACTTTGTGAAATACCACTTCCCATATAGGTGCTCTAACTGCGCTCCAATAATGAAGCTGTGTCAAATCCATTTCTTTCCACCATTTAGGTTTTAGGGTCCCAGTCTCTCCAGAATAAGTAAAAGGAGGAAAGAATATTTTAGTCTGCAACCTCAAGCAACAAAATATAAGCAGCACTATTCTGAAAAAGCTGTGAATGTCACTGGGGAATTTAAGTGATGGTAAATATGAAAGGAGTTGCTTGCAGTTATGAATAAGATAAGGAATGCCCTATTGGCAGCTGTTACACGAGCAATGTGGAAAGTCAAAGGAGGTCTGCAAGTGGACCACTATGGATTTCACTTCCTTTTGGAGCAAGGTCAGATGAGATCCTACCAGTGGCCAGTGGGAGAGTCTCCTTTTGCCAAGCTGCCTGGATGTCTGAGCTGAGAAGTTTCTGTCTACCATCGATGCTGCTCTCTGCTGTGTGACTAAATGCCATGGTTTTGGCAGGTATAGTTTTCTTCATAGAGGCTCATATGATGTTCTGTTTTGGATTTTTGATGAAAAAATAATGGTGATAACATACCGATGTTTTTAGTTGTTGCAAAGCAGTGCTTGTACTAAGTTGAGGACTTTTCAGCTTCTTGTGCTGCCCTGCTAGCAAAGAGGCTGGGGGTGCACAAGAAGCTGGGAGGGGCACAGGGAAGACAGCTGACCCAAATGGACTAAAGAGATATTCCATACCATATGACATCATGCTCAGCAATAAAAGCTGGGGTGAAGAAAGAGGAAGGGGGGGGAGGTTCGGAGTGATGGCATTTGTCTTCTCAAGAAACCATTACATGTGATGAGCCTTGCTTTCCTGGAAGTGGCTGAACATCTGCCTGCTGATAGGAAATAGTGAATGAATTCCTTGTTTTGCTTTACTTGTGTGCACAGCTTTTGCTTTACCTAGTAAACTGTCTTTACCTCTACCCATGAGTTCTCACACTTTTACCTTTCCAAGTCTCTTCTCCATCCCACATGGGGAAAGTGAGTGAGCGGCTGTGTGGCACTTAACTGCCTAATAGGGTTAAATCACAACATGAAGAGACACTGTCATCTCTAACATCTTACATGGAAACTTTTTCCCAGGGGTCATAAGAAGATTCTGTGACTTATAAGATGCTAGTTTGTGACTTTGGTTGGTACTAGGTAATACATACGTTTCTTACTGATGAGATAGGAATTTTAGGTTTAGTTTTGTTAAGAAAACAGGATAGGTAATCATGGGAAGTGAACTGAATCCATTTAACTGTGTCTGGTGACAGGACTAGAGGCAATGGGCACAAACTGGAACACAAGAGGTTCTGTCTAAACATCAGGAAACATTTCTTTACTGTGTGGGTGATGAAATGCTGGCACAGGTTGGCCAGAGAGGTTGTGGAGTCTCCGTCCTTGGAGATCTTCAAAAGCCATCTGGATGTGGTCCTGGGCAACCTGCTCTAAGTGTCCCTGCTTGGACAGGGGGGTTGGACCTGATGGCCTCCAGAGGTCCCTTCCAACCTCAACTGTTCTGTGATTCTGTAATCTGCATACAATAAGCCAAAATATATTAATATTATTTCAAATAAGCACATTTAAGAAAATTATTTTGAAAATTTATCTGGATTGAAGAGTTAAAGTTCTTTCAATCAAACATAAATAATTGGAATTTGAATCCAGAAAACACTTGCAGGGCAAGAATCCAGAGTCCACTGAGTAAAAAAAAAGTGATTTCAAAACAAGATATTAAATAGTAGATGGACATAGAAGAAAAGACATTGATCCTAAGAAAAAGTCAATATTTTGAAGTCAGAAAGTAGGGGAAAAAAGTGAGAATTTTCAAAAGTCAGATTGTGATAGTACTTGTGAAGAATATTAAAACAAATATCTAAAGTTCTTTTAGACATGGAGAGAAAAAGGGAAGATGTGCTTGCAACCCAAAGAAGCTGGAAAGGTGATTAAAATTGTTCAAGTTATTAACAATAAAAGTTATTAATACTTTGCATCCCATTCAGTAAGAGCAAAGTATATCCAGAAGCAGAGAAAGTTGGCTAATGGCAATGACAGAAAGTAATGGAAATTACTGCATCTGTGGAGGAAACAGAACACAGAGTTTAATGTGCTCAGATTAAGACAGTTAATGATTGTCATTGCAGAATAATGAAAAACTGGCACACATTTAAATTTTGATTAGGCGAACTGGTCTATCAAACAGGGAGTATAATTTTATGGCTGTAAAATAATAAATATTCTACTATAGTTAATAGAAAGAAAAATATAATCCAGAGAAATAGGAGCCTATCTCTCCATTTCAATAGAATAAAAATTTTTGGAATAAATTATGAAGAAATTGGTTATGAAAATGAATGTAAAAAAATCAGTTAAAAGGCAACATGACTTTTTTAAAAAAGATAGGTAATACCAAGCTAAATTGGTATCTTTGTTTGATAAAATAACTGATTTTCTAGATATAGGAGAAGTGGGAGATCTAACTTATCTTTCAATAAAGCACTTGAAGTGGCTTCCTATGGGAAAATATTAAACTACAGAAGATAGAGTTAATCAAATAATGTAGATGTGAATAAAAACTATCTAAAAGGAAAAAATCCTAAGTCTGTTATCATTTATATAACATTTTTGTGTTGTGTGATGACTGTGCTAAATCCTTTGCTTACAAACGTAATCCCATTGCTGACCTGAAGTTCTTCTATACAAGCTGTTTCGGGATAACGTTAGGAGAATTGGAAGGGACTACAGTGCAGGACTGCTTATGTATTGACCTTTGAAAGACTGCTGGCTAATTATAGAGGGCTATCATCAAATCTCAGACAAAATGCACTAGAAAGTGTAGTCTAGAAGATAAGCATTTTAATTCTGTCAAATCCTTCATGCTTCCAAGTATATCCATTTTTGTCAAATTCATTGCCAACTTTCTGGTCTAGGCTTAGCCCTATAATCATTAAACCCTACTCATAGACATGTTAAACTAGCATAGCTGCCTTGAAATCAGTGAAGATGCACGTTTACAATATCTGAAGTCTGTCCAATAATGATTCTGTTCCCTCATGATAGATACAGTTCATATGCACAGTACCCTTCAAATGTTAACAGGCATCTTGCTTCTCAGAAAAAAAAAGTGTTAGAAATACTTTAAAATGACAACAGGGTCATATGTTCTATAGAAGACGTGTACAACTGATTCTATAACTGAACCATATCTTACTGATGTCTAGGATAAACTGATTTCAATAATAATTATAAGAATTATTCTTTTACATACAGCAAATGAGAGCTTTCCTTAGAGCTCACTCACTCTTTACTTTGCCAGAACACAACATGGACCAGCTTTCCCTCACTTCNTAGAATGGGGGAGAGAACCAAAAAAAGAAGGAAAAGGAAGGGAAAATAATAATAATAATAATAACAATAAAGGAATATACAAAGCAAGTGATGCACAATGCAATTGCACACCACCTGCTGCTGATGCCCAGTCAGACTCTGAGCAGTGGCCCCCCCATTTTTATTGTGCAGCATGACATCATATGGTATGAAGTATCTCTTTGGCCAGTTTGGGTCAGCTGTCCTGGTTCTGTCTCCTCGCAGCTTCTTGTGCACCCCCAGCCTCCTTGCTGGCAGGGCAGCACGAGCAGCTGAAAAGTCCTTGGCTTAATGTAAGCACTGCTCTTCAACAACTAAACATCAGTGTGTTATCAGCGTTGTTCTCATCATAAATCCAAAACATAGCACCATACCGGCTACTAAGAAGAAAATTAATGCTATCCCAGCTGAAACCAGGACAACACACATACATATATGTACTGTACACATAAAATTCAAAGTTAGGGAATCAGAGATCACCATGATGGTGATATTAAAAAAAAAGATAAATCATGCCTGTAACTGTAAAACAAAGTTTTTCTAGACTGGCAGTCATTAACAACAAATTTAATGCAAATTGTTAGTTCTTATTATCAACCATTATCGTTACTTACTGAATTATTGCTTAGCAATCATACCCAGTATTAGCTGACCTGTGTAACTAGCACTGATAGCAATGGTCCTTTGTGCCTGCAGTTACCACAGTACAGGTGATCAGGCCGAGAGCTGAAGTAAACAACTCCTTTCTCTTCAACACCCCCAAGTTCAGGATCTTGTCTTTTTATAAGACAGTTGAGTTTTGAGGCAATTCCCAGTCCTTAGCCTCCACCCCAAGCTACGCTGCCCAGTCCTATGGGGGACATCACTTTCAAGGTTGCTCACTGCTGCTCCTTGATCAGCTGCTGCTGCCTTTCCTAAGAAAAAGCAGTCTTTTTCCAGCTCTCCAGGTGGTATTTTTTCAACAAGGGGTAATGGCCCATTGGTGCATTGTTAGCTCTTTTGGGGCCTCTTTCCTCAACCAATGCCCATATTTTCAAATCCTTTGCTGTTATCGCGCCATTATCCCACCATGGTAACACGACACACCTGATGCCACACTCAGTTCACCCAGCAAGCTGATAACAAACCTAACAGGCTGGACTGGGGTCCTGCAGAGTTAACAGGAGGCACAGTTAGCATAAGCCCCGTGGCCCATAATTAGCAATGGCAATACTATTTTTTCTGGGCTGTTGGGTACAAAAATCCTTTTAGATGTATGCTGCCTTAGTGCGCTGCTTCTTTTATGAGTGCATTGGGCCTCTGCTGTGGCCACAGGTTCATGCTATTTCTTTCTTCTTTCTATGCTTGACTTGTCTCTCAGGACATCAAACAAAACTCTAATTAAAGTATGGTGCAATATTGGTTTTAGAACATCATGAGGCTGAAAGCTTTTTATTATATAAATTGTATCTGGATTATATTATTATTATTATTATTATTTTTACCACAACCTTCTTAAAGTCCTAATGTAGGGATTTTGTAACTTGCAGAATAGTCATGAAAACTCCCCTAGTGCAATGGGGATAGAAATTGTTTATCCAGTTCTGGATCAAATATAGTAAAATTGTTTCCTGGAACAGTAAATTGACTCTGACTCTACCTTTACATGCAATATTTGCTTTTCCATTTTCATTATCATGGGCCATGTTTTATGAATAGTGCTGTGTGGCACATTTATCCAAACAAAGGAATAGGTTCCATGATCTATTGAAACAGCAATTCTATGAAATGCTTATTTCTTAATTCTGGTCTTTGGATAAATAAAAGCTGTCAAATAACTGGATTTTCTTCTCTCTACCCAGAAAGGAATTGTCTAGTGATTAAGTCTTTGTCTTTTTTTCATTTTATTCATAGCTTCAAGTTATGTCTCTATTTCACTCAACCCTGATAGACTTCAAACACTTCACTTACTGCTGATTTAGCCATACACATATTTAATTATATCTAAAGGTTGTGAGGTCCCAGTTGTTTTAAGTCTCACTGAAATGTGACTGTAATATTGTAGAGAAATGTCTATTTTTCATTAGTTAATAAATTTTATGGATGAATAACAGATTGTCATTCAAATTGATTGTTTCACTTAGAATGTTAAACTGCTGAGGTAGATTGCTTTTGTACACCATTATTCACAGCAGAGAACATACTTTTTATACAAAAGGAAAGTTGAAGCCTGATGACTATTTTTGAAAGTTGCTGTATTTTGTTTACGATTATTCATACAAATCAGGGTAATCTGAATGTTTTACACAAGGCATACCAGGAAAAAGAAGGACAATAATTTCTTGTAGGATTTTTTTTTTTTTTTACTATTATAGGCAGCTTTATTATAGGCACATAGAAATAATAATGTTATGAAATATGTATTTGTTAGGTTTAAGTGAAGAGAAAGATTACATTAAAAGCTCATATAAATACTGATTTAGAAAAAAAAAACATGTTTATGTAAAAATGTTGACACAAATTGAAATACAAATACATTAATATCACAGAATCACAGAACCATTTAGGTTGGAAAGGACCTCCAAGATCATCTAGTCCAACCTATAACCTAACACTACCAAGTCCTCCACTAAACCACGTCACTAAGCTCTACATCTAAACATCTTTTGAATACCTCCAGGGATGGTGACTCAACCAGGGAAGTCTGGGCAGCCTATTCCAATGCTTCACAAATATACCATTCTTTATAGATAATTGTTGTTAATTAAAGAAAATGACATTAAATGTAGCCTTTTAGGCCTTCTCTGTACCTGACCCAAGAAGGCAAAGCTGTGAGATGTTCTGTTGTCACATCTCCCATACAGGTATATATAGGGACTGAGGATAAAGAAACACAGAGAGAGAAGTAGATGATAGTGTCAGAAGCAGCAGTATTGGTACTGATATTTATTGAAATTTGTGTCTAAAAGTACAGGTACAGAGAAATCCATGATGAAATATTGCCATAGGACAAAAGGTGACGGGCTGCTGGTGACGGACTGAGACTGCTGAAACTTTTCTTCATCTCCATATCTCTCCTTCTTTTACCATTATGTAAAAATCATAGATTTAGAAATCTTTCCTTCTTTTACCATTATGTGAAAATTATAGATTTAGAAGCCTTTTAGATTATTTAGATTTATGTTCAGACCCTGGGCTTTAATTCTTGAACAGAGTTCCTAGATACTCCAGAAATAAATAAAAATCATTCAATTCTAAACTTGTTTCAGACATTAGAGTCATGTGAATATTTAACTTACAGAATGATCCGTTACTGTTTTTGTCCTAGTCATCTATCCACCGGATCAAGGTAACAGAGCAAGCTCTGTGGCTGGTAGTTCCAGAGTATGAGCTTAAGCTTGACAGAAGAGTACATAACACCAAAAATAACCTGAGTCACAAGGACTAAAGGGATAAGGCCTAAGATGACCTGCTCAGAGCAGCTGTGATGGGGAGAAGAGTAAATAAGAGACAGCTGTTTTCAAAAGATACATCATTTATTTTACCACTCTTCCTCCAGAATTGGTGCTCAAAGTGTCTTTTTTTTTTCTTTCTTTCTTTCATGGAAACTACTGTCTCCTCAAATAGGCAAGCACAGGTCTTTGTCTACAAAAGTCCCAGATCACCCTGTTACTTGGGTCTGTTTTTGCCTTCATCATGTATCCTCTCTGACTGTGCTGCTAACAGCCTTCTAATGCTTTTAACAGTTCTGTCTCTTCACCAGTTAAGCTGGAAATGCATTTTATGTATCTTCAGACTCCTCCTACTCCCAGACAGGAAAATGCAAGATTCTCTTTCCTCACCCTGCCAGTATGTAAAGACAGTCTCTGAAATAATGTAGCTTTTTAATTTCTTTCTTTGTTCCCTTTGACTACTTTCTGTGTTGAACTTTGTCATTAGATCCAGAAGGTCTAAATGTATCCATACATATGCCCTGGCTATAAAAAGTGTAAATACAAACTTTGATTTCAACAGGGTAGTCAATGAGGGGAACAGTTCTGTGATGGTGTTCTGCTGGTAGCTCTGAAGGACCAGACACTTGCATGCGGGGGAAACCTAATTTTCTGATTGGCCTTGATGGATACAGTTGGATGGGTCACTTTTGATACAGTTTCAGGAGTCAGATCTGAGGTGAGAAATGCAAGCATTTTGTTTAACTTCTATTCTTACAAGAGTTGATCATCTGTAATAACTGCGGAACAATCTCTACTCTACTGTGATTTTAGGGACCAAGGACAGTTTTAATTCTATTCTGAGATCTGATATTGTTTTGATAAATGGACATTAAGTAGGGGCAAGGATTTAAATGTGATGAAGAGGAAGTACTCTCAAGTTCTGTGGAGCTTCCCTGAAAAGTTGTTCTCTTTTGCACTTAGGCCCTTCCTGGCTGAAATTGCCGTTTTTCTCAGATGGTTATTTCTAGCAGACATTGTGACTTCTGTGTGGCAATACTGATTCCACCTGCTAAAGAAAAGATGTAAATCTGAGCATCATCATCTTTACTTTAAATAGGGCATGAGTTGACTAGCCAAGATGGCATGCTCTGATATATTGTGAAGCACTGCTAGACATAATGTGGGAGCAAGCTCACACCTGGCTCTGGAATACAGCTCTTGGTAGAGTTTTTATTTTTATTTTTATTTTTATTTTTATTTTGCAGTAAGTTAGCAGTTAACATTTAACTTAATGCCATTTGTTTAATGGCATAAGAAATAGGATACCATAATGAGGCGATTTCAAAAAAATACTGCATTTTCAGTGACACAGCTCAACTTCAGAGAGTCGTTTAAGCACTACACACTTAGCTGTCTAATGTTGCTTTCTTTCTCATGTATGAGAAACAAGAAAAGAACATTTTTTACATTCTATTGCTTTTCTAGTGAAGCAGAAGTTTAGTCAGCTCTAGATTTCCTTCCATTTGCTCATTTTTTTCTGCTTGGTACATTTCTGCCCATGGAGAGCATTTGCAAGAATTTGTTGAGATTCTTGTTTTCTCAAACATCTAAGGTGTTTATTTTGTGCTGCAACACCTAAATTTCTGCATGACATTAAGGACTCATACCTAAGTCACTTCTGAAAGTGGGGCTTAGTTACTTTTGAAAATGTCAGACAAATGTTCAAGACCAAGTTTTCTTGAAACGAGGGAAATTTGAAAGATTTAATTTAAAAAGTGACACTTGAAAACGTAAATATCCATCCATTCAAGGATCTTGTCTGTGATAGCTCAGGAAGAGCATGACAGGGACAGGCCTTTTAAAATGTTTTTCCAGCATAGTATCCATTGTTCCAGAAATCCATAACTCAAAGAATAACAGGGTAAAAGATGACACCTTTAACTGTACTGTTTGTAAGTGATCTGGTCAGTTTTATTGACTGTATCTTGATGTGAGTTATTCTCCTGCTGTGGCTACTTTGCATCAGATGATGCTGTCTGCCTTAACAAATAATGTCTTCTTTTATCATTTCGGCCTCCTTTTTCTCCTCTTGGCCCCAGGTAGCATGGAGCTGTTAAAGTGGCAATGTGGCATTGCTCTCCATTCTTTTTCAAACACTTCTCTCCTTGTCTCTACAAAAAAAGGCTGGGTTACAGTGCCTTTATGTCATTTTCCTTTTGCAATAGGTAGTAATAAGGTGAATACCTCATCTCTGTGCTCATATGCATGTTTGAAGTCATAATCATAGAATCAGAGAATGGT
>VXAA01005256.1:16124-37557 GCA_013399115.1 Anseranas semipalmata | reverse complement strand
AAAAAAAAAAAAAGCAGAACTAGGAATAAAAAAGAGCACAGTGTGTGTTAATTAGCACTAGAGAAAGTATCTTGAAGGCCTGTCATTGTTGCACTTCAGTATTTTTGTTAACAATACCTGGTTTTGCAACAAAACCTGCATTTAAATGCCAAGCTATATTCTTAGCACTGCTAAAAGCCCAGACGTGAAGCTGAATTCGCATACAGTGTCTTACAAAACTGATTAAAAAAAATTAACATGAAATTGCTAAGTACTGCCCAAATTAACATAAATCAGAGTTCATTACATGGCATTAGGAGCTAATTTATTGCAATTATTTTGCCTGCTGCTAGACAGAACCATATGCCCAATTCCAGAAATAACAAGCATTCTGAATCAGGGTTATTGTTGTCATATTTGCATATGAAATACATTAATTGATCTCCTGTGCACATTAAAATTAAACCCACACTTTTCTACCGCTGAATGTTCTCTCAGAAATTTGTTGTGTGAATGGAAGTACTGGGTAGAGAGAGGTGTAATGCTTTAAAAGAATACTTATTGCAAACTACAGTAAATTCCTAAGTAATAGAACTTGGTCTGCGTAACTAACTGAGGCCCTAACCATCTTCTGGTTCACAAAGGAGGAAGATATGTGGTCATACATGTCAGAGAGGTCAAATACTGTTTTCTTACCCACAACTTTTTGTTCTGGCAGTCTTCCAAGAGATGTCCAAGAAGGGAGACTACAACTGTATGAGCTAACGGGCAAATAGCACAGTGTTTAGAAAAGTTGGCCCTTCCATAAAGGTTTCTGTTTCATGGAAAAAATAAAAAAATAAAAAAATAAAAATAAATTTTATTATTCAGTCACACAGAAAAAGAATGACAGCACCATGCACTTCAACTGCAGCTCCCAGGAGGCACTACTCCAGTGCAAATTTAAACAATTCGGTAATCAGTAATAATTATTTTGATATGTTGATATTTCAGTTTTTGTCTAGGACTTCCATATTTTCTATGGATAAATAAAAGGTGAAAAGAAAATGCTTATTTCATTTAAGGAAAACATTTGTGTGGGAGAAAAATAACAATGTCCTCCCCATCCCCCAAGCAATTTTGACTGATTCTGGACAAAGGCAGTGGGAAACTTCTCTTTCTGAGCCAAGGAAAGGCTGTGGGGAGGAACAAGAATGTGAAGTGACATGGTGGAAAAGTCTTTACAATTAGATAGATCACAGAGCTGATGTTAGAGAGATGCCTTTCTGACTCAGAGCCTGTGAATGTAGGGGAGGAAGAGATGAAAGATGTTGAGAAGAACAGAGAAGTGATTAAATTAGCCAAGCTTGACATTGAAAATGGGGGCTGGGTGAACCCTGACATGGGCAGGGAAGGTGAAAAAAAATACCTGAGAGGACCAGAGAATGGTAAAGGAATGTGTCAAGAGAAGGTGAAAGCAAATGGAGAGAATATAAGAAGGGTAATGAGGTCAGCTGCCCCATCTTGTTTCACCTGTACTTGGTGCCAGTCATTTGAACATGATAAATGTTTTCCTCTCTCCCTCTTACCCCTTGAAAAGGAAGGGGTGCCTCTCAAGCTGGCATCTGAGACAGTCCTTGCAGACTTCTGTGTTGGTTAAGGTTATTCCTGTCAAGTCCCATGGGTTGCTCTGTTCTGCACCTTCCTTTGCCATGCAGACATGCTTGATTCCTACAAGCCAGAAAGGATGGTTTGAAAATGTAGAACAAATATATATTGCTTTACTCTGTTCTACTACTGTGAGGGCAGATTTTCTGAAGCACATACTCTAGGGTAGATAGCACCAGTATAAACCAGACCTGCCTTGTGCAAACAAGTCACATGCCTTTCTACATATTCTTTACCAAGTGAAGACCGCATTTCTGTATAGTGTGTGAAATTTGAGTGGTTATCACCCTTGACAAGAAAACCAGAAGCAAATTAGAAATGAAGATCTTGAGCAAACAAAATCACTTTACCAGCATGACCAAAATAGTCCAGAAAGCCAAAAAAAATTTCTCAATTAGTGTGCAAATGATTGCAGTCCTTACAGCAGGGCAAAGAGCTGTTGTACTTACCTAGACAGAGGATAACTCCTCTGTAATAGTGTGGGTTATTAAAATCTTTGGAGATAACATTATCAGGAGCAGCACACAATGCTACACCATTTATCATCTACCTGCTGTAT
This sequence comes from Anseranas semipalmata, assembly GCA_013399115.1. NCBI lineage: Eukaryota > Metazoa > Chordata > Aves > Anseriformes > Anseranatidae > Anseranas > Anseranas semipalmata. The sequence continues at coordinate 35,372 of VXAA01005256.1, read as the reverse complement.
TCTTGTCAGTGTAGAGAATATAAACACTCTCTGTGCAGGAACTCAGGCTGAAGCAAAAATTTGAGAGCTGTGAGATGTTAACCTTCAAAAAATGCACTGATACCAGATACATTTAAGCAAGTGCGTGAGGAAAGTGACTCTGTACTTACAACCATGTTATTCCGCACATTACAAGTAAATTTAGCTAGTAATCTCCAAACTGTCACTGAACTCAGTACTGCACAGGCACCTGCCAACCCAAGCAGCAAGTGATGTGTTAGAGATGGCAGAGACTGACGCATTATTATTCCTGTTGGGGGGTCCAAGTCTAAGAGGTTAAGGATTATAGTCAGTAAAGCATTTTGATGCTATAATGACATCCAGAGTGCTGTGCGAGCATCCAGGCTCCCTGTCCAATGTCTGGGAGAACTGGGCAGCTCTAACTTGGAAACACATCAGCTTGTTTGCTGAGCAGTGAGGCATCCACAGCCAGATGAAAGGAAGATCTGGAGGGAAGGAAATGGCTGAAGCTTTTGAGCTAGGATGCTGAACTTTCCAGTGCTATCTCCATAAGTTCTGCAGCATAAAAGGCTCGTTATGGGGTGTTAGATGAAGAGAAGCATTGCTTTTAGATATGGTTTGGTCTAAGCTGGGAAGTGCTGAGCTAAGATAGTTCAAAGTGTGGGCAAGAGATGCTCCTTGAGTGGTTTTAAACATCAAGAGTGAGATGCTGAGTAGCTTTTGCAACCTGCTATGCAAGACTTCCCAGAGAGTAGTGCTGCAAATGGTCCCCTCCATTCAGTCTAAATCTACGTCTGAGTTGCCTCTTTCTTCTTCCATCCTTTGTCATGTCTTTATGGGTACGTCTATGGGTAAGGCAGTGATGGTGTTCCCTGCAACTTGCAGCTGTATTTCAGGATGCTGGCAGGCAGGGTTCCTGTGGAACATTTTGTCTTCCAGACAAAGGGAAAGCTAGTAACCTCAACATGCTTCTAAGGGAACTTACAAATTGCCTTTAGTCCTGCTTAGCCCATGTTACAATCCATCCTTGATAAATGCACTTGATATACATGAAATCAAGGCACGTTTCAGACAAGTCAATGTTAATTCTCATACTGATTTGAAAGTCTGAGGCTACTATTGTTAGATTATAGGATAATTCAAGGAAGTAAAGTCTGTCTCTGTTCTGAAGGAAAAAAAAAAAAAAGCAAAAGCCAAAAAGACAGGAAATTTGAGACTGTCTGAGAGCAAATGCCAAAGTACTTCAGGGGCATGTTGCTATCCTAGAAATACAGAGCAGACTGTTTGGGAAGGGATGTTCTGTTATATCTAAAAGGTGCTACATTAGCTCTGGTAGCAAATTTAGCAATGGACATTGTGGTAACATTTCTTCTTATGCTGAGCTTTAAAAGGTGAATAACAAAGATGTTGGAGAGAAGCTAATTTTATTACTTACTTACAAATTACCCGACCTGGAAGAGGATTTGTTTCTCCTTGCTTTTACCAGCTAGATGAATATGATATAGCGGTCATTTTACATCCATTTTTATGTTCTCTCCTGGCACGGTTTCACAGTTGTTTTCTGTCCCTTGAGGTGTATGAAATACACCTAGCAAGTAGTCATCATATTGGTACAAGCTCTGTGCTTCTTGTATTCAACCCTGGATTTATGCCAGGAAAAGGCTTCAAAGCTCAGGTTCCTCTTTCTGCAGGTTATTTTCTTCTACTCAGTTTCAGGCTGTAGCAGGTGCAATCTGCCTGGAAGAGTTATTAAGTTAAAGTGTGAATTCTTTAGTGTATACAGACAGGAATTTCCCTTTCTTGTTTCCCCAACAGCTGTGTACGACCCTTCCTAACAGTGTTGCTGCACACCTGGTGCTCACGGAGCATAAAATCAAGGGCTGGTGCCCAGGATGTGCACATTTCCTGCATCTGGGAAAATAATCTTATGTTTCTTTGAAGGCCAGAAGACCAACATAACATAATAGTGACCAGCTGGGCTCAAATCAGAGGTCTAGCCTAGTATCTTACCACCAACAGTGGTCATAAGTAGTTGGCTATAGAAGAATAAGGAATGGGGAACATTTCTCTCCTCTTTCTCTCAGGGAACTTGGGAAAAAATTAATCCCCAGGCTTTTACACTGCCAATAATGCTTATGAAAACTATCGGGTCTCCCCTTTCCTTTTTAGATTTTAATAGCACAGCTGCTTCCACCTTTACACCCATTTTAAACATTTTCAAATTCTTAATACTCTCTGTAACAGAACATGGGAAGCTGCTGGCCCACTTGTTTCAAACAAGACCTCTAAGTTCTGGGAATCTTCCCCAAGGCCTGGTTGTCACCTTACAGAATGCTAGTCAAAGGAGGAGTGGGGGGCGCACAGATAGAGGTAGGGGGACCCTGGTCAAAAGTGCTCAGAAGTTGCATAATGTTTCTGTAAGAGGAATGCCTTAAATGGGACATTCAGTCAGCAGAGGCACCCCAGCACTGGGGAGGGTTTCATTTTGTGTCTTGTCAAGACACTATTTTGCTCTCTCTCTGAATTACTTTTTTATTTTTCTTCTTCTGTAACACGTTCAACATACTTGTTTTGCAACTTTTTTTTTTTTTTTTCTGGTAAGTTGGTTAGTAATAGAGAGCCATCAATGTCATATGTACGTGATGCCTGCATTTTTAGTCTATCAGCAGTGGAAAATCAGCTATTCCTGGGCAGCTTCTCCTCTGCTGTGGGGTTAGGTAGAGATGGAAGCAGAGCTGAACCAGACTAGGGAGCTCTGGGTTAAGATTTGGTGCTGATTGTATCTCCTCATAGTTGAGATCACATCATGGTTGATAGAATTTATACATGTTATTAACCACAGCCTGTGTTTCTGTCTGAGTTAGAGTTCACAGAGTCACAGAATGGTTGAGGTTGGAAGGAACTTCTGGAGGTCATCTGGTTCCAGCTGAAGCAGGAAGCCTAGAGAAGCTTGCCCAGAACCACGTCCAGATGGCTTCTGAAGATCTCTAAGGAGGGAAGCTACGCAACCTCTCTGGGCAACCTCTTCTAGTGCTGCATCACCCACACACTAAAGTACTTCCTGATGTTTAGATGGAACATCTTGTGTTCCAATTTATGCCCATTGCCCCTTGTCCTGGCACCGAGCACCACTGAAAATAGCATGGCTCCATCTTCTTTGCAACCTCCCTTCAAGTGTTTGTAGACATTGACAAGATCCCCTCTGAGTCTTCTCTTCTCCTGTCTGAACAGTCCCAGCTCTTTCAGCCTCTCCTCATAGGAGAGGTGCTCCAGTCCTTTGATCATCTTGGTGGCTCTACCTTGGACTCTGTCCAGGTCTCTCTTTTACTGGGCACACTGCTCCAGGTGCAGCCTCACCAACACTAAGTAGAGGGGAAGAATCACCTCTCTTGACCTGCTGATGATACTTCACCTAATGGAGTCAAGGATACCCTTAGCCTTCTCAGTGGCAAGAGCACCTTGCAGACTCATGTTCAACTTGGTGTCTACCAGGACTCCCAGGTCCTTCTCTGCAGAGCTGCTTTCCAGATGGGTGACACCCAGCCTGTGGGTCACCTGTGCCTGGGGTTGCTGCCCTTTGCATTTCTCCTTGTTGAACCTCAGGAAATTCTCATTAGCCCACCTCTCCAGACTGTTTAGTTCCCTCTGGATAGGCAGCATGGTTCTCTGGTGAATCTGGAGTTCACTGACTGTGTTGTAAAACAACCCTTTCTAGTGCTACATCTGCACCCTGATTGTGCTTGTAAGCCCTTTGGAGCTGAAGCAGGGAGGGAACATGTCCTCCCAGGACAAAGTCAGTTCCTATCCATTATGCAGCTTAGAGGACAGGGCACTTGAACCCTCCTGAATGAGATACAGGAAGTGACAGCTTTCAGTTGTGAGTGATTCTCTGGTCACTGATACCCTACAATACAAAATCAAACTGTTCTGCTTAATTCAGTGCCAAAGTTATTTCTCTTGTTAGTAGATCTTCAATCTCTGCAAGGGATGACTTTGGGGCTACATTCAGGAAAACGAAATCACCATCTGGGTAAGGCATCAACCAAACATACAGTGGAGGTCTGTTAGCATTCGCTGAGTCACATAACCACAAAGTGATTATATGAAGGTGCTTTTATTAGGTGTCGGAAGTTAGGGGCATACCTGCCCAAATCTAACTTCGTTCGATTTGCTCACACAACAAATATTTATACAATTCAGAAACATACATTTGCATAATACACCCCTAATCATCAGTTATCTTCATATTCATTGGATAGATGTATATTCCATCTTCTATAATCACAGCCCCTTTATTAATCTGATTGGTCCCTTTATTCATCTCTGTTTACCTTTTTCAGTTACTTAGATATTTTACTGATTACATTGGATCTCTATAGTATCTACCTTAGTTTTCAAACTATTCATTCACCTGGCAACAATCTTCCAGATATCCATAATGTTTATCCCAACTATCTCTTGTTTAGATCTGAGTGTTGCTAGCAGCAACACTGGTTTCACTACCAATACACCTGTTGCTATGTTAGCATTTACCAACAGGTCTAGCTGAGAGCCAGAGGTCATTCAGTCTTGTGGTTGTGGAGTAGCAAACCTCTGCATTGCTACCTGCCCGCTTGCCAAAGTACCCATGTAGCCCAGGATGGCGAAGAGGACTAATTTACCAACCTCTTACTGCTGATGTCACACTTTTTAACAGTTAGCCCTGGAATAAACACTTAATAATGGAAACCAAGGAAGAAAATAACTTTATCTAAGGCTTATATGGTTCGGTATTTTGTAGCTGAGAGCGCAAAAATGAAAGAAAACTGCAGAGGAAAATGACATTTGAAGTCTGATCTCCTGATTGTAAAGTAGAAGAAATGGATAAAATTACTGGGAGGCACAAAGCTCAGTTTCATGTCACTTTATCATAACATAGTGACTGCTACTTGTGTGAACTTTGGTCTTGTTTTCCCTTGCTGCCCTCCTGCACAATTGCAATCTTGCAAAATGGCTCCTGCTCTGAGGCTCACAGGGATTACTGGTGAGATATGGCTGTTTCTGAAATATGGAAAGACAATGAAAAGTTGCAAGAGAGGTTAATCTCAAGCATCTGTGCTTGGCAAGGATAAAAAATATTTCTGAATAAGAAATAATTCTGTAAGAAAGCACTAGGTAGCTGTAGAAATCACAATTACAGTCATTTGCCATCTGTCCTGCAATAGTAGAGCATGGCACTTTATGCTTAACCTATGGGTAGGAAGGGCCAGATACAGAGAGGGCAATGAATCCTGTGGCAGTTGGCAGTGCATTGCAGTGGTTGTGCTTGTAGCTGCCCAACCCTCATCCTGGAGTCCCAAAGCCTACAGCTGTCTTGCTGTATTAACCAATGCAAGTGAGCATTTCAAAAAAGTGCGATCTGGCTGGTCTGCTGGACCAGGAGAATCTGACAATGAGTTGGTAGAAATCAGGACTGGATGTGGCACTGTGAGAGGACTGGCATATTTACACAGAAATAGTTCAGTTTCCTCCTTTGCCTGAGAAGATTCAAACACAGGTAGGTCATCACCCAGGGCAGACCTCAGGCTGGGTAAGAAGTAATGCAGGTTGCCCAGGGGGGAATTAGACTTTCCTGCTGTAGTTCTTCAAGATTCACTGATCTTTTGTGTGAGTTTGAAGCCAGAGGCCGGTGACACACAGGGTGGGAAGACTCAGGATCCAGTTTCCAGGACGATGCATGCATTTCACATTAGCTAGTCACTAGGAAATATTAGCTAAACCCGCATAGAAAACGTATTTGCTGCATATGCGTTTTTGGTGAACCTGATGTAGTACTGTATAGTAAGTTCCCTTCAAAAAAGTAATGCTGGGGATTGCCTGGGGTTGATCTCCTGTAGACCTAGTAGTGAGCTACGCTTTGAGTGCCATCTGGGTGCATTCTGAGATGCACAGGAGCAGAAAAATCAGAAATTTGTGAGACATTAAGGGTGAAATATGAGAGGCATCTGTGGAGTCTGCACAAAGCCAAACAAACCCCACTCCCTGGGCCAGCTAGAGCCTAGTCCTACCTGGTTTTAACCTAGACAAGACAAGAAAAGTCTTCCTTCCTTCCAAACTGAATCTTGGTTAGCTTTCTTTAACCTGAAGCAAATTTTATTGAGACAAAAGCTGTGCAAAGTACATTTCAGTAGATAATTTAACTTCTCATTCACACATTTTTCATATCTCACTCATAAAAGTGGCAGAGACTTGGCACATCTATGATCTAACATTTCAAAAATACTGAAACCACTCAGTGGTTTGATTAGTGAGTGATATTAGAGGAACATTGTAAAACACATCAATTAAACTAAATCACATTTCACAAAATCTGTTTCAGTACCTCCACATTGATTCTGAATTAGAAAAAAAGAGCTGTTCTCCCATTAGAAGCAGCTGGAAAAAAACTGGCAAATACATTGTTCACCAGGCACATTTTGTAGAAAATGTAATTAACGATGACAGCATCCAAATAATAATAGTTCATGATTCACCATATTAATGAACAAGATCAAACCATTTGTGTTTTCCTTTTGTTATGTTTGTCTTCTGGAACAAAGCTGCTGTAGTCCTCCTCCATGCAAGAATGCTGTGGCTGTAATCTGATAAAACATGCTCTCTCAACCCCTTTTGAAAAGTTCAGAAGGAGCTGACAGCAGAACAAGGGAGGCCAATGGTTCTGATATTCATTCCTTCCTCTGCAAAGCAAGTGATGCACAATGCAATTGCTCACCACCTGTTGAGAGATGCCCATCCCATCCCCCAGAAGCACCTCCCCACCCCCAGTCAACTCTCCCCGGTTTTATTGTTCAGCATGATGTCATATGGTATGGAATATCCCTTTGGCCAGTTTGGGTCACCTGTCCTGGTTCTGTTACCTCCCACCTTCTTTAGCACCTCCAGTATCCTCACTGGCAGTCAGTATGAGAAGCTGAACAGTCCTTGACTTAATGTAAGCACTGCTCAGCAACAACTGAAATGTCAGTGTGTTATCAACATTATTCTCATCTAAATACAAAACACAGCACCATACCAGCTACTAGGAAGAAAATTAACTCTATCCCAGCTGAAATCAAGACAACTCTCTTTCAGTTTAAAACTATTACCCCGTGTCCCTACATGCCCTTGTAAAAAGTCTCTCTCCATGTTTCCTCTACACCCTCTATAAGTACTGAAAGGCCAGAATAACCTCTCCCTGGAGCCTTTTCTTCTTCAAGCTAAACAACCCCAGCTCTCTCAACCTTTCTTAGATATTATGGTTTTTGACATTGCAGAGTTTTTTGCTGGTGTTGTGGAAGAAATTCTGTTAGCTTGCAGGAATTCTGTATTCAATAATTTATAGATATGCTGTTTTATTAGTTCAGCCATAGTGCTGAATGTAGATATTAGTGTTGAAGTATTCCATAGACAGCCTAATGAAGTTTTTGTTTTTATTACATTTGTAGTACAAATTATTGAAGTAGAAATTATGTTCCCACTTAAATATTATTTAGTGGTGGTATACCGTAGTCATAGTGTTTCCTCACACTGTAACAATTCTCATTATGCTGTACTAAAGCTCTGAGCCCTTTTTGTGTTCTTGGTATCCCCTTGGTGTTTTGGAGGTTACCACAGATGAGAAGATATCTAGAAGTGCATCTTGCTAGAAGTATTTTAGGCAGTCAGTGGAATTCTACGGATTGTTGTAAAGCTTTTTCTGAGAACAAATCTTAGGCTTTTGGAGAGGACAGACTCCAAAACCAGAGCTCTAGCTGTTTACCTAAACTCAAACATTGAGTTCCTGAGTTGTTGAGTGGTATCCTTGTGGAGGACATTACTGTCAAGGTTGTTCACAAGTTTGGTATTTTCATGTTTGAAGAGTGATTATCTCTGTTAGTCAATTTCTGTTCTTCTTGAGTGTTTCATATTTGGTTTTGGTAGGATTTTTTTTGCACAGTGCTTAGATGTATTCTCTTGTTATTTTGTTGTAGTTGTTGGAATATGAGAGCAGTTCTTTGCTGAGTTGGTCTCTTTTGCAGGAGGGTAAGTGAACTAAATAAATCCACAGGTTTTCTGCCATCATCCCACACAGCATAATTGAATGTATATGATGGTCATAGGGCAAGGTGAAAGACTACTGATGTTTTTCATGCAAAAGCCTAGGACACAGATGTCTTGTACCTTTTGCACCGGTTTTACTTTCCACCAGTCCATGTGCTAGTGCCTGAAAACAGATTAAAGAACATCACTTTGGAATTCCACTTTTCAGAGGATAATGCCAGTGTTCTAGAGCATAGTTCTGCAGTGACTTTATGCACTTGTATCTGAGTGTTACCCTCTGCCTCTTACCCACAAGACTGTGGTCATGCTTGACCCCTTTCTGCCATAGAATTCTCCAAAAGCAGTCAGATCTCTCTCTGTCTCCTTTTCCCACTCTTTTCTGTACCCAGGCCACTCCTCACAGAACTTATAGAATCACAGAATCATAGAATCATAGAAACACAAGGTTGGAAAGGACCTACAAGATCATCTAGTCCAACTATCATCCTATCACCAATACTACCCACTAAGCTACTAAATCATATCTCGTAGCACCTTGTCCAGGCGCTTCTTGAGCACCGCGAGGGACGGTGACTCCACCACCTCCCTTGGGCAGGCCGTTCCAGTGCCTGACCACTCTTTGAGAGAAAAAGTTTTTCCTGATATCTCATCTAAATCTCCCCAGACGCAACTTGTGTCCATTTCCTCGGGTCCTATCATTAGTTATCTGAGAGAAGAGGCCGACCCCCTCCTCGTCACAACCTCCCTTCAGGAAGTTGTAGAGTGCAATGAGGTCTCCCCTGAGCCTCTTCTTCTCCAGACTAAACAACCCCAGCTCCCTCAGCCGCTCCTCATAAGACTTGTTCTCCAGACCCCTCACCAGTTTTATTGCCCTTCTCTGGACATGCTCCAGGGCCTCGATGTCTTTCTTGTAGTGAGGGGCCCAAAACTGAACGCAGTACTTGAGGTGCGGCCTCACCAAAGCTGAGTACAGGGGGATGATCACCTCCCTGCTCCTGCTGGCTACACTATTTCTAATACAGGCCAGGATGCCATTGGCCTTCTTGGCCACCTGAGCACACTGCCGGCTCATGTTCAGCCTAGCATCGATCAACACTCCCAGGTCCCTTTCCTCTTTGCAGTCTTCTAGCCACTCTGCCCCAAGCCTATAGCGTTGCATGGGGTTATTGTAGCCAAAGTGCAGGACCCGGCACTTGGCCTTGTTAAACCTACTCCCATTTGCCTCAGCCCAGCAGTCCAGCCTATCCAGATCCCTCTGAAGGGCCACCCTCAGGCAGATCAACACTACCTCCCAACTTGGTGTCGTCAGCAAACTTACTGAGGGTAAACTCAATCCCCTCATCTAGGTCATCAATAAAGATATTAAACAAGATAGGCCCTAGTACCGACCCCTGGGGGACACCACTTGTAACGGGACGCCAGCTGGACTTAACTCCATTAACCACAACCTGCTGGGCACAGCCCTCCAGCCAGTTCTTTACCCACAGAAGAGTATACCTGTCCAGGCCACGGGCAGCCAGTTTCCCCAGGAGAATACTGTGGGAGACCGTGTCAAAGGCTTTGCTGAAGTCTAAGTAGACTACATCAACAGCCCTTCCCTCATCTACCAGCCTGGTGACCCGATCACAGAAGGAGATGAGGTTGGATAAGCACGACCTGCCTTTCGTGAACTTCATTCAGATATGCCCTAAGTTTGCATAGCGCTAACTTAACCTTTTTTTACATGAAATGATTGACTGCCAAATATCACATCACAGCCCTGCTGTGGGTTTTATCCCCAAGAAGGATACAGTGTGCTGACTAGGGCAGGTGTGCAGTGGTCAGGCAGGACTGACCTCACTCCTTCTCAATCCTGCCTTCTTGGTTTCATGCTGACTGCTTGACACTCAGTGAGCTGGCCAGACATGTAGACTTCCTTGAGAGAGGTTTTTCTGAGAAAAATCAGCATCAGTGAAAGTCCCTTGTAGAGAAGGGAATTACACTGCTTGTTCTTTATTTCTCTGCAATGCCATGTTGATCTTAAATATAAAGCCACCATCTAAAATCAGTAGTCTAGTTCAAATGAATACAAACTGCCTTACAGGTTTGTTTATTTTAATCAATATGAGCAGTAGCTCTTTCTTGGTGTCTGCTTAGAAAACTATCTTGCAGTTATTACTTTCACTGCAGAGACCTGACCCTGTGGATTGCCTAAATGGGACAGATGGAACTTGTCTCAGGCTGTGATTCATCAGCCCTGTCCTTGGCAGACCTCCCATAGATATCAGAACAGATAGTCTGATGCTCTGTGTTTTTGTAAAAATAAAAATAAAAATAAAATAAAAAATAAAAAAAGAGGGAATATTGAATTTCATGAAAATGGTATTGACATGTTTACACATGGAAAATAGACTGCCAGATTTAGTAATAAGGAGGTTTCTCTGATGTGAGAAACCTTTTGCCTGCCAAGCTGTGCGAGGTATCAGAAGCTTACAGGACAGAAACAAAAAGTGTTAAGAGGATCCTTTCATTTTCCCTAGCAGAATGGGTCTCCCGAGGCATCTGGAATTCATTCAGAGTTGACCCTTATTTAAAAAGGTGAGAATTTAATGGTACCCATATATCAGCTCTAGCAGGGTGCCTCCAAGGGCCGACCCTGCTCAAGACTTTCCCTGGGTTCTTATGCCCATACAATCTTCATTTTATCCACTATAGTCCAATCAGTTCTTGACACATACATGCTATGTTCCATCAGACTGGTAGTTCTTTGCTGCAGGCCAGGATGGCTTCTGTTATCTTGGGGCAGGCTCTCATCTGGCACCATCCGTGGTCAGCACATCCTCTCTCCTCCCATCTGGCCAACTAGACCCCACCACAATGCCACTCAATGTTACTCAATCACCATTACACACCAGGTTCAGATTATGTGGCTTGTTTCCCTTTCATAAAGTGGCAAAGCTTGCACAGAAGAGAGGGAAAATGTGAAATAATCACTAGCACTGATTGAGAGTCTGTCCCAGGTCTTCATTTTTAGACTTCTTAACTGTGTGATGCAGAGTTGTGATATCTGACACAGGTATTAGCATGGAGGTATAGAACTGTATGATAGCTTCCCTTTTGTGATTGATCTCTGTTTTCCAGCTGAAAGCAGCTTCCACAATTGTGGAAGTAGTAGTTACAAGTAGTAAGACAGCAATGCAAGAAACCTATGAAGGTGCAAATAGCAGTGAGAAGAACTTGCCTAATCACTTTAAGTCAATCAGATCTGTGACACCTTTCTCTTATGGCCATATTTCTTTTCCTTCTCAACCCAAAGCCCACTGACATCTGTGGAAAACTTCCTGCTGATTTTGATAAACTTCAGACTAGGGCCATAGAGAGGATTTCCAAGCCAAGCTTGCCATCATTTCCCTCACTAATATTGATGTTCAAAGTGTAAAAAGTGTCCTGGTGTTCTAGGTCAGGTGCTCAGCCAGGCTGACCTGGTGCCTCTCATTTGACTTGTATATAAACTTTCGCAGTTAAGCAGTTAATCCCTGATACTTTTGATTGTGATTGTCATTTATTGCAGAAAATTTTGAGAAAAGTAAAATTATTTTTTCTTTACAATTATTTTTAATGTCAGATAGATTGGAAATGTATGAGCTCTCATATTATTACACTATGTACCCAGGGATCTGTTTCTGAAACGTCTGAGATCTCCTGTCATACATCTTATCAGATGCATTCACCTTTTTACTATCATTGTCTTCACATCCTGAGCCTGTTTCATATTTATAGTAATGTTTCTTTCTATTCTAATGGATGATTAGAGGCTACACTTAGAAAAGGGCCTTCTTCCTTTCCAGAATGCCTAACAAGGCCTAATCGAAAATGAGAATAGGTTCTTTCTGGTTCGTCCTTGACCAAATTGTTATAGGCTTGAGAAATGTAGGACCTTCATCAGAAGTGGTAGAAAAGAATTATGCTCTTTTATAAAACTATAATTCTGCTTTCTTCTGTCTTTACTCTGCAAGTAGTCTTACTGATTTCAGAGAGATTAAGCATGAAAGAATTAAGCAGCATCTGGTGTGAAGGTTTATCATATTCCAAAGTTGTAAAATTGTTTCCATATCTGCCTCTTCTGAGACCAGAGGCACAACAGATGAACATGGTTTAGATCAGGAGGAGGTACTTGAATGCCCCTCAGTTCCCCTTCCCTGCCTGTCTTCCAGCCGACATAACATAAAACCCATAAACCTCTCCATTATCCAGTCTGTGAACTTGGTTGGACTCTTCAGAGGAAAGGACGTATTTGTGGTTAAGAGAGGAAATAGCAAGATGCTGGGTGAACTAGGTAGCTTTCTATGGCCAAATGGTGAGAATCTTGGAGTAGACCCTTTGTAAGAAGGTGACCCTTTTGTGGTAGGCGCTTATACCAGCATCTGGTAAACAGCATGGCCTCTGTATTCAAGTTCTGGCTGTTCAGAGTAAGAACAACATCCATACAACAGTTACAAGTGAAGAAAACAGTGATGAAGGGTGAGGTTAATCTTCTTGAAGCCTTCTTCTTGAAACTTCTAGATATTCAGATTTTCCAAAACACCTATGCAAATCTTTTGATCCTAAGGATCTTTAAAGAACTAAAGGCAGGTGCATATGCTCATATGGGAATTGGAGCTAGGTCCTTAGCCACTTTTATTGTTATTTTTATTACTTTTAAGAGACAGCGGGTTTTAAGGCAATAGATCAAGATGTTGTATGTCTAGATGTACAAGGCAGGGATTTGAACAGAAATGAAAACTAGCACAGTAGGTATTGATGTACAAGGAACAGTTACTTTCCTCTGCAAAAATAGTGTTGCAAATTTGAGAATCTCTCTGCATCTCCAGTAAGGTATGTGATGTTGCCACTGTGAGGGCAATAACAAAGGGCAAACTCAATGTATTGTGTCATGATATGTCAGGTACAAATGATCTCTAAAACTATTCCAATGTCATTAACCATGGGGACAGTTTTGTAAGGATTGTGGAATGTCTTCCATCACCGGAAATGCTTGCAGTTATTAGCTCAGATGAGCTTTTGCCTTCAAAAATTATCTTACTCAAAGCAAAGTGGATTCAGTGCAAACTTACAGCTTTGGTAATATAAGAGATCAGACTTAGAGAGTGGACCCTCCTGGCCAATTTCTGAATTTGTGAATATTGGAAAACATCACAGTTCAAAGGTTGCTGTGTTGGGGGAGGCTGTTAATGGCTAGCTTATTTGCCTGGAAACTTATTTCCCTTGTGGGAAGAATAGCATACCCTCAGTGAAATGGTAGAATTGGTAAAAGTTTCCCCATTTTGCCCTTCCTCTCAATGTAATAAACACAACTCTTGCCTTGATCAAGTTAGTGCCCTTGTTATCTTAAGGACAATTAGTTGAAAGATAAAGAAAGGAGGAATTCTGTCAGTAAAAGCAATGAGTCTTCAACTTCCAATGAGTCTTCCTTTTTTTNTAATGGAAGGCCAAAGGAAAGCTTAGTGAAAGTAAAGAGCATGACATTTAGAAGCAAATTTTAGCCAACTGCTGATTTTTTTTGTTACACAGATATAGGGTGGAGTGCACATAAATGTGTTCCAGAAGCAGGGGCTTCCTGAGAAATGGCTATGACTGCACTATGCACTTGTACAACTACTAAAAGCCCTCACTATTTGGCTAGCAAAGAACTCAGGTCTTAAACTTGCTTGCCTTTGACATTAGAAAGTCGTATCAACCACTAAAACATTATGAACAAGTTTTATAGTTTATGTCTGTAACTTAAAGTGTTTTTTCTTCTACAGCAATCTGACTGGTATTTTGTTCATCTTCCTGTGACTAAAGGATGTCAAGGAGCAAAATTCCAAGGACTTTTGCTTCTCAGGCTCCTTTTTTTTTCATACTCCTTTTCCTTTCCAGGAAACAACACATAATTCAAAAGAGCTCATGCTGCCAGCTTCACCTGTAATTAGCTTTTTCCTTGCAAATAGAGAAACCATCATGCATCCATAACATTAATATTTAGAAGAGACTGTACAATAAACATGCATCTAAAAGGGATGGCAGCCTTTCATAAGGCTCTCTTTTATTTGAGATGAAATCTTTACCACAACTATTTAAGTGGCTGTCTTGGGCATGATGAAGTGTTTTCCATCTAGGTACACATCTCTGTATCTCATTTTTAAACAGATATTTTAAGTTTTTACATCTGTGGCATGACATTCATTTTTTGGTTGTATCTGGTGGACGTGTGATAACTACTTAGAAATCTCAAGTTCAGCAGTATCCTTACAGCGTATTAGTATTTCCCACAGACAAAATAATATACATGATTATGCTAATTCAGAGAGTGCTGATACGGTTTCCATTTTGATAGTTGCATACTTCATATTGCATGGATTTTTTTTAACCTCACACAGCAGGAAATAAGATATACACAGTCCCCAGTTCTCAATAGGTTTTAATAAAAAAGCATATGCTTCTTTTCTTTTCTTTTCTTTTCTTTTCTTTTCTTTTCTTTTCTTTTCTTTTCTTTTCTTTTCTTTTCTTCTCTTCTCTTCTCTTCTCTTCTCTTCTCTTCTCTTCTCTTCTCTTCTCTTCTCTTCTCTTCTCTTCTCTTCTCTTCTCTTCTCTTTTTTTTTTCCCAACTCTAACATAAACCTTGCAAAGCCCAGGAAACAGTTTTATTTTGAGGCTATGAATCAAAACGTAATAAACTAAAACACATAAATTGTTCCAGTGTCTGTAATCAATGCATCAACCCCCATTTACTGCCATATCCTTTTCCAGTCAAATTTTTGATAGTTTTCTCCTAATAGCCTCAAACCTGCAAAAATACTCAAAAGCAAAAAGATGCAACTTGATTAAAAATATTTGCACTTCAGATCTTCCTGTTGGATATGTGATTTCGTTGGAATGATAATGTCACATTTGACAATGTTTTGGTTAATTTTGATGAATGAAAATGAATATCCCATTTACTGCCAAACGGACATAGCTGCTCACTAGTCTTGCACCTTGGTGATGAGGTGGTTGACTGAAATATCTTGTTTCAGAATAGAGATATATTTCAGTGAAGAATTAAATAAAAAATACTTGGGGGAATACCTCCACAAAATTGTCACTTTTCTTCTCACCTTAGGGAAACCAACAAACAAACAAAAAACTGTTAAGAGGGTGGCATTTCATGCAGGATATAAAATGTATTTCTGATGCTTGTTTCCTTGCAATAAGATACCTTAATCCCCGCTTTCTAGGGCAAATTGTAAATGTAAGGCCAAGTGTCAACTGAAGTTTTGAAAATTTCAGTGAATTACAGTAGCATGAAATATCTGCTTGAAAATGTTTCTATGTATTCATACATTTCTTTTTGGTGTTTTTTAGCTCTATCATTATAAATTGTTTGTCCATCCTTCATACAAAGTACAGATACTTTGATGCAAGGCCTCTTCCTCAAGTGGCCAGAGAGAGGCACATGAGCACAAACTATTGAACTGATATAAAGGAATACAGTTATACTCTTAGGGATGTCTTTCCTTGAAAGGCAAAAATGGGGTTTACATTGTTTCTCCATGTATCCTAGTACGATACCTGAAATCAGATTTGTTTCTACGGAGTGGTGTAGAATTCACTTGCTTATTGACACCAGAGATCACACAGGAGCAATCATTTTATTTGGAGGATACCCAATCTGTATTTTTTGCTATCTATAGTGTCTGTCCTTTTTTGAGGCCTTCTGTTGACAAGCAAAGTGTGGACTATTCCCCTTAGACTTCTAAAAGGCATTTGAAGCCAGGAGAAAACATCATAGAATCATAGAAAGAATCACAGAATTATTTGTGTTGGAAGGGACCTTAGAGATCATGTAGTTCCAACCCTACTGACATGTACCCCTCCCTATACATTTTTTCTTTAAAAAAAAAAAAAAAAAAGAAAAAGAAAAAAGGAAAAAAAAAAAAAGTTTAGCAGTTTCCTTTAATATTCATGCTCAGAATATACTTCCCCCACATTGCCTGAGTGGTTTGATACATGGATTTCAGCTTTCTTGGGCCAGCAGTTACTAGGTAACAAAGGTGGTACAACTTGCCCTCTTTTATACCCTGTCCTCTAGCTCAAGTGTGTTGGCTGTCACAAATCACTGTGGGAGTCTTTCTAACATCATAGCTACATATTTTTAAATATCTAGAGCAGATAAGATCAACAGTTTGACAAAGAAACACAGACCATTTCCACAAATCAACAGAGAGAAAAGAGCTGCCAAATCAATTTCAGCCATAGGTTCATTTATCCAGCATTCTGACTCTGAAAGTGGTCAGTAACAAAAGTTTTGGGAATATTTATAAGAATGCAACATGTGTAGAGCATTTTTTTTTTCTCCTGGCACTATCTTTCTAGGGTGCACCCGTATGCTGTTCACTTTCCTCCTGGACTGAAAGGTGCACTTGGATCTGTGGGTGTTATGATGATGAGTGGACCAGTCCTTCATCAATTTGTCTTCTCCTGCTTTCAGATGCATTTCTATTTCTCACTTCCCCTGCATCTTGTGACACTGAATTCAACAGATTTATGGCATATGGTGCAGGAAATCTACTTACTTAGTCTTTATTATTACACCTTTTTCTTGTTGGGTGCTCTCTAGATTTTAAGCTTTGCTTCTAAACAAAACTTAATGATACTTGCTCGTGCCACCTGAAAGTGTTAGGAAACTCTCCTGTCCTAACTAACCCTCCTTGGTCCATAGAGATCTATTGCCTGGTTTCTAAACAACAGTAACCTCATTTGAGAAGTCTAGGTGACTGTTCCTTCTGCTGTTCCTCCATCTTTTTCTTTTTTTCCCCTTCCATCTCCAATGTGGCAATATAATTTCTTTATGGGTCTGAAGAATTTGTTAGAGATTTGTTCACATTTTCTTTCTGTATAAGGAACTGAAAAATGATGTGCTTTCTCAAACAATACAGTAGAGCACATTTACTGTTAATAAATGACTTCTGCCTGCTAGTTTGCATTGTTCCTCCAGACTTCATCCTTTTTTTCTAAAAACTGTCTTCATAACATGGCTTCAATGACTTAGTTACAAGCAATCTTAAAAGGAAAAGGATTCCAATTTCTGTATTATTATCAGTATATATACTTTACTGTTTTCTTTAACCAATTTTCAGCCAGTGAAAGTCACAGAAGATGCACATAGACACCTTCTATATGATTTTAAAGTACATAAGAGAAGCATGAACCTGAAGGTCAAAGTGTTTTTATTACTAAATAAAAGAAAAGTGAAATAAAGAGGCAAGGCTGCTACTTTATTTTCGGAAATAAAACTAAGTGGCAAACAAGTATTCCTGCAATACATCACTGCCTTGAAAGCACAAAGTCTTTTGTTGCTGTATGATAACACAACTTCTGGTAATCAAAGCAAAAACTGCACTGTTTTTGCAATGACTTTAAGCCATGGCCACCTGAAATTAAAAATATCAAAAATCTGAAAATGCCCTATTGTGCTAAGAAGTGGTGATTTATATGAAAACCACATAGTTCTTTGTTAGACCAATTCGTTCTCTGGAACTAGCACACAGAATGTCTGTGAAGGAGATTCAGTCAATGCCATTGTAAAGTTATCCAAGTCCATGACTCATTCCCTACTTCTTCTCTCAATACACAAAAGATATTTCACCACATCTTTAAAAAATGATAGCAGAGAAGCAAACATGGGAAAACATATTGTAGTTCCCCATGATCTGTTATTGTATGACCTTTCTTCACCTCCGAGTCCAGAGCAAAAGCTACTGCTATTTATTTTACAAGGCTTGTTCAACATTGGTCTTGAATAGAGCTGTGCAAAATTTTTGTTATAAAACCTCTAAACCTAATTGGAGGTTGATGTTTCCATGCAACCATAAGACAGCATCAGCCTTTTGTGTGAGTACCTGGTGTAGGAAGTTTGTACTCTGGGAGAGCAGATGACATGAAAAGACAAGGCAGTCACAAATCTTCTGGACATGCTCAGCAGCTTTCCAGGTTCCCAGCTAAAACCAGCCACTGATCTCCTGAAGAAGATGTCATCTCCACCCGGCGACCTCACGTCGCCCCGACCCAGCGACAAACAACCTCACGCCCAGGCTAGGATCCCGTCCTAGGGGAGACAGCTTCCCTGCACGAATGTCGTGGCGGAAGTCTCTGAATTTATTGTTACGCCACAGCGCTTATATACCCGTACACCCGATACGCACACGCCACGTGATGACCACCCCCCTTAGTCCCACTGTCGTATGGTCAGTGTCCACAGGGCAGGTTCGCCGTCCTGATTGGCTGCTGGTCCTGCTGGGTCAGACTCGGCTGTATCTTGTTTCCACCCATGACATCCTGTCCGGAGTCCTTCTCAACTCTGTACTGTTCCTCTAGTTGACCCCACAGAAGACTAGAGATTTCTACCAACTTGTCAATGTGGAAGCTAAACCCTTTTATACATGTGGTTGAGACAGATGACTAGGAGCAACTGTCTGGGGGAAGGAACTCATCCTCAGAAGCCAAAATACCACAAAAATGTCACATCATCTGGTTAGCCAATAGAGAGAATTGACTGGGTTTAAGCCATGCCCTATGTAACAATATTGAATCTCCTCTGAAAAGCCATTAGTGCTTCTAGAACTAATATATAGAGAATTCAGAGAGAACTAATTCAGAGAACACTTATATTTGCAAAGTTACACGCTATCAGTAGTGGAGATACCAAGCTGCAATAGAGGTTCTGATTTGGGCAAAAATCCATCTAAGTGTGATCTTGGCTTCTGAAAAGACAGCTTGTTTAATTTGGATATCCATGTCACAGCCTTCTTCTTTTGCTGTCCTCCAGCTCACACACACAGTAGGAAGATCTTAATAAATGTAATTCTTATTACAGCAATTATTACATTGTTATCTGAGCAAAGAAAGAGTATTACCACAGCAACGAGATAAGGTGAGGTCGGGAAAGTGGGTCCTGTGAAGGCCAGACAGCACATTCCTGGAGCCAACTTGCTTATCTTGGGCAACTTTCTGAGACATTGTGGCGCCAGTGGTTCTGGTATTTTGGGGGAGGAAAGGTATTTACAACCCCCTGACAACCCCCTCTCAAGAAGGTCCTGGGACAAAGACTGCAGAGTAATTAGCATACGAAATGAGAGCTGGAGGTGGGGCAGTGTCTTTTTTCACTACATCAGCAAAAGGTAAGACTGCGCA
>VXAA01005256.1:4504-16114 GCA_013399115.1 Anseranas semipalmata | reverse complement strand
TGGGTGGTGATACATCTTTCTGTTTCTCTCTCTCTCTCTCTCTCTCTTTCTTCTTATACTCTTCCTCTCTTTCTCATTATTATTTGGAAAGTATGTATTTTTGCCAAGTCTCTAATAATTCCTTAGTAAACTATTAGTAAAAGTTTAGCCTTGTTGACACCTGTATTGAAAGACTCGCATTGTCTTGCCTTCTGACCCGGAGATTCCAACAAACCTATCTCCACCCCCACCGAGTGGGACGAGATAGTAAAGCAATCTGGCCCAGCCCTACTGTAGATCTTCAAAAATCTCTTCCATAGTATCTTTGGACTATTCAGGCAAAACTTCAAGTTCCTGCTCATCAATGACTACCAGAAGGAGATAAAAGACCCTCACTCCCTCCCAGAACGCATGCCCCAAGGGCAGGGTACTATGTTAATGACATCGCAGAAATCTAATGAATATGTAACTCCTTTCTTTACATTGTAATGAATATGCAATTAACCTGTCTATAAATATGTAGCTGTTCCTCCCCTCAGTGTACATGTATGGTGGAGCTATCCCCCATGTACCCAGCGCTGTAATAAAGGAATACCTGCTTGACATAACTCATTGGCATGTCAAGTTATTCTGGTGAGGTTTTTCTTGGATTCACTAGAATGCTGGGTGAATACATGTTTGCTCTTATGCACTGCTTTATCTTTATTTGCTTTATAAAGGACAGCCTGTAGAACACACTTAAGGTCAGCAGTGTGAGATGAAAAAAGGAAACTTGACATTTATAGATGTGAGCATTGCACTCTCAGAGAAGTTAGTGGTAACACAGCACCGATTACGGTTCTTATTAGTTTGCTAAAATTTATTTTCCTGACTTTTCCGAAGTCATCGTTACTTTTTATGTTGACAGTCTTCTACTTGGAAGCTGGGCTAGTTGCAGCCAGATCTTGTAACCTGTCCTTCAAGGTTCAAATCATCACAATAGCAAAGGGCAATGGAGAGACAGTTTGGTCAGCTGCATGTCAAGTCACCTCTTGAACTGGATTCTCTGAGAGGTGCAGATAGAAGTAGTTTATGAAGAGCCTCCTTGAGGGAGATGAGGATTTTCATCGGGTAAAAACAGATACAAAATAAATGCAGCTTTTTAGCCAACTGTTGCACTTTTCATGGCAGATAATTCATTTGAAGCTGTATCAACTCCTTTAGTTTACAGCAAGCTCAAAGTTAGACAGAGTGACAGTTCAAACTGAAAACAAGCTGTGTATTAAGGTGCTGATGTAAGAGCATTGACTTTTCTCAGGAGCAAAGCCTGTATTTGGAGGAAGAGATCCCCGCTTCCACTAGAATTAATGAAATGTGGCATATTTATTAGGAAGCTCATATTGTATAATAAAATACTCCATTCATCAGACTTAGAACTTCTTTGCTTTCACTAGAGCCTCTTCCACAGATTTATGGATCTCAGGCACTTTTTAAGCTGTCTGCCTTCTGTCAGTCTTCCCCCTCTAACAGAACTACTGGGAAAATATTTTTTTCTCATAAAATTCTGAGGAAATGATCTATTAAAGACTTATTTCAATGTAAAATAACAAAGGAAGCACCAGATTTTATTTGCTCAAGCTTCTGCCTTGAAAAGCTGCAAGTAGATAACTTCAACCTAGGAAATTACCCTTTGCTGGAAAAAAAATGTTCTCTCTCAAAAAAATACTTTGTGTTGTGCCGGGACTTAGGATTCTCCCTCAGGTGTTATGGGCTCTAGTTCCCTTGCACTGGAGTGCAGCTTTCAGTATGTCATGAAAACACAGTGGTGGTAGTGAAAAAGGCAGTCCTCTGTTTGATGCCTGATACTGGGGTTTAAATGTGGTTCTTTCTGTGTCCTGTTTAGGAAGGATCTCTTGTGCATCTCTCTGTGACCTGTTTAGGCAAGAGAAAAGAAGGTAGGCAGGACCAATGAAAGCAGGGTCCATAAACTCTCAATTATATATCTTGGATACTCAAATATGCAAAGGTGTGCTATATTAAAGAAAAATATTGGAGCATTGGCTCTTCTACAAAACAGGGGCATAGAGAGGCCTTCCTACCGTCCTTGCCTCTCAGCTTGTTTTGGTCTTAGTTGAACCAAAGTGTTTCTAAAGTTACCCACTTTAGTTAAGTGGTAACTTTTAGTTACCTACTTTTAGTAAACCCACTTTTAGTTAAATACCTAGTGATGGTAATGGATGTAGAGTTAGGCCACTGCCAAGCTGTATTAAATATTATGCCATGATATCAGCCTTTATCTTCAAAATCTGTGAAGTATAACAAATGGAAAATGCTCAGAGATATTTAATTAATTAGTTTTAAAAAAATATTTTGCCTCAGATGGGAGGCATTTGAGAACAGTAACCTACCAAGCATTTCTGTGAGAAAGCCTGATGAGACCTGCACACAGACTGTGATATTTTTGGCATAGTGCCTAATGCTTGTGTTTAGTCCAATTGTTCATTTTCTGGCTGCTGAAATCAAGACTGAGGTACCTTTTTTAAAGGAACACACATTCCCTCACAACCTATCCTAATGATAAATCCCTTCTAAGAACAGATTGTTTGGAGACAGACCACTGTGTGGGGAGAATGTGGCTCCCTTGTGTACAGCAATCTGCCAGTGGAGAGGCATGTGCATAGAAGATCTCCAGATAAAGAGGAGTTCATGCAAGAATTTGCAGCTTTAATAGGGTTACTGGCCTCTTTGAAATATTTAGCTCTTCAGACTAGGTATCAATGAAGCAGCTGTGATAACTGGATACAAATCAGGATATATAAGGAGGTTGAAATGAGCTACTGGCAGATAGCAACTCTCTCTATCCGTCTCCGCAGATTTGGCAGTGGTACCTCTGTGTTTGCTGGGATTTATTCAGTGTGGAGGTATGTGAGGGTGATCTTCTACCTCAGTATGGTCAGCAAACTGTAATCCAGGAAAACAGTGCAAAATCATAAGATCTGTTTTTCATCAGGCAGATTGAAAGGCAGAAAAATGGATAGTTGGATCCCCTCCAGAAGCAGATATTTCTCAGACTGTTTGGTACATCTGAAAATTGTATAATATATGTATTTGTGATTTATGTACTTTTCCAGGCAGGGAAAAAATAATCCTACCCTGTGAAGAAGCTAAAATGCTAAATATTTTCCAACCACAATAAACCACCTTTCCTCAACAGCAACTTTTTTAATAGTAGTAAAATGATGTAAAAGGACAGAAATGCTTGAAACATGCCTTTCATGAAGGGGTTGAATTTCAGAAAAAAAAAAAAAAAAACACAATCAACTACTCAATTTCACTTCAGCTGCATACGGCAATTGATTTAAACATATGCTTAACTAGAAATAACGTCTCAGATTTCTGTGAATCAAATGAGTTATTTTTACTGAAATGAAGCCTTAATTTCTCCCCCTTAACAACTCCTCTTGTAGTTAAGCCTCAACAGTTAATGGGCAATCGGCTTCATGTTTCACTTACTAGACTAAGTAAATACCATCTAAATAGGTGACATTTCAAGTTTAAATGAAGAAATAAGACTGGAAGGCAATGTGAACAAAAGATGGAAGTAGAAAGTTGCCTGTAATACAGCCTTCCTGCCTTGTTTTGTGTTTGTCTTGTTTGTTAAGCTTGAGCCCTTCGATACTTGTACACTTGGCTAACACCTGAGATCTGTGGGTGAATGATCCACCTAGAAATTGGAAGTACTTTCTTCTCACTGCTCTACAGGTACACTGGAGAGTCAGATCCTGCCCCAAGACCTTAAAGTTTGGGTAGATGAAAGAGAAAAGTGGTGAGAGGACAGAAGAAACACTGAGGGGTGTATTGATTTTATCAGCTTAGAGAAGACCCTGCTCTTCTCAGTTCTCCTGCAGTAAAATGCTTGTACTTTTATATGAACGCTGCATTTGAAGCCAATGGGACTACTTGTCCAAGCAAAAAGAGTGGTTCTGGACCCAGGCTGTAAAGCAGACAGTTAGTATGTAGAATAAACTTACGATTAGTTCCTTCTCTACAGGAGATGAAGACAGAGAAACAGTAAGTGTTCTCCAGTAGGGAACACTTACTTGTAAATGAGGTAAGTAGGCCTCTTGTCTCAGGAAAGCATAAGAGCCTAGGTATAACTTGGCTTGCATATCTTTTGTAAAATAGCTTTTTGGGACCAGAAAGGAAACTCTACTTTTACTCCCTGTTAATAAGCAGCCCAGATGCTGGTGAGACTCTTTGGAGTCAGTGGTCTTTTTGTCATGATGGAAGCAGTCTGTGGAGTTGTCTGGATCCGATCCTTCTAGAAAAATAGAGCTATGACTTGCAGCAGTAGAGCTTGCCAAGGCCTGAATATTCTCTATATTTCTGTATTCTCAGAGTAAAGATTTTGATACAAGGTCAGGATTGTGTTTTGCTGGAATGGATTGTGCAGTTAAATCTTATTTTTTTTTTAATTTTTTTTTATTCTGTCTTCAAATCTTCATTTGAATTTCCCACACTTTTGGAGGTATGATTTTTTTTTTTTTTAATTTCAGATTAAGAAATAAAAATAAAAAAATAAAAAAAGAGAAGTTAAGTGTGATAGCCCTAGTTACATGCTGGTAATTGCAGCCGTGGACAACGTATTTAAGAGAAAACTATGTATGTTTTATTTTTAATTGCTACAAGAAGAAAGGATTATTTTGTTTTTCAAATTCTGTAGGAGTATACAAGCACACCTGACCTTAAACACTGCTAATTTTCTCATTGCTGTGCTTTTTGTTGCTGTGTAATTGTACAAGTCACTGGAGGTGTTTGCTGGCACAGCAGTTTTGATGAGGTGGAAGGAAAATTAGCAGAACTCACCAAGCACAGAAGACCTCAGGCTAGAGATGAAGTGGCTGAAAGAAGCATGCTTTTGAAGTGAAAATCACTAATACTAGTCCCATATGGACTCTTCATCATCATGAAGCAGCCAAGCTGCTTCTCACCATTCCTTAATTATAGTCCTTCTGTATTGCTTTTAGCTCCAAATTGACTGACACAAGTCTCATGTCTATAGATGTGCTTTTTTTTACTTCTTCTTCAGTGGTTTCGGAAGAGAAGTCCAGCTTTGTCTTTTGACCCCAAGATGGACACATTGATATACAGTAGCCTCAGTCTGGGCTGTGCATGGGAATGAAGCTGTAAACATCTTTGTGAAAATGTGCTTATCAACATCCATGTTGATGACTTCTCTCATCTCATATTCTTTCTTTCCCCCTTTTACCGGCCTTTTTCCTGCCATTCTCTTAAAAAAAATTGTGGGCTTGCAGTTTAATTTTCCATTAGGGAAGAAATCAGGCCTGATGTCTAGTTTTACTTTTATCATGAATTATTTATCTATACCACATATGCAGGCTATTTTACTGAGCATCTGCACAAACCCAGTCCAGATACCAATGTCTGCTTCTCCAGGCAGTACTCTATCCCTTTAGTGGATGCAAGCTGGAAAGATTAAGGGATGAGTTCCAGAGACAGGGAAATTTCCATCATGTTTCCTTTGAAGGTTATTTTTTCCTGACAAGTAACTTGCTGTCACCTCCTTCAGAGACTCTATTTTCTTATTTTTTCAAAGGACGCTTCCTTACTTTCTCCATTTACGTGCAAAGCAATTTCTCTTTCCCTGCATGTTTCCTCTCCTCCCCGTCTGTTAAGCAGATATCACAAGAGTTGATTTATGGATTGTTGCTTCTCTTATCTTGGACAGCAAAATGGAGAAAACACATGTTGATAAATAGTTCTGCTTAAAATTCTATATTTTCCCAGGAGCCCACTGTAGGATGCAACTGTGCTTTATGCATACCTGACTTTGCTAATAATACATTCAGGACTGTAATTACTGATGACAACACTAACATGTTACTGCCCAACTCACAGTAATTTTGAAGTATTAATTGAAAGTCATCTGCAGAGCTTGACATAGCCTGTTTTACATGGAATCTGTTTATACTCATATAACGTTGTAGAAATACTTTTTTTTTTTTTCTTTTTTCAAAAGAGCAAAGAGGCACACTGTAGAGATGAATAGCAAAATGTGATGTGTGTAGATTCTCTCTCAGGTTAGAAATCAGGCAAGAACTTTTCCAGGAGTTGTTCTGCAAGCCTTGAAAGCCCGTGTATGATATTCCTGAGCACCTAAGACTGGCAATGTTACTCATTTTACCAAAGGTTTTGATCTCAAAATATTCACTCTTAGGTATATAATGCATTTCTTTAGCAAAACGACCTATTTTCAGAACAGTTAGAGCCATGTAGTCCTTCCACAGTGTTTCTGTTTAACAGAAATTTTGTGATGCTTGGTGTTTTACTAAAATTTCTGGATTCTGGAATTTCATGATAAAATGATGGTCTTTGTTTCATGTTAGGGGAAAGATAAAATTTCTAGCTGTTATAAAGAGAAAGGGATGTTGCAAAACATCAACTCCTATTCCTAACGGAACATGAAGTAATATAAAAAGAACCATAGAGTTAAAAATGATTTATGCAGCTTCTATATCACTTAACTAGGGCAATACCATCTCATCTCTCAGATGCTATTCAGTAAAGATCCATACCTGGGGGCAGAAAAAAAGCAGGTTCAATGTAAACAACTTTGTCATAACAAAGATCAAGTAAGGAAGCAGGTGGAGAAGCTGTAAGAAGGATCATTGATGCTTTTGGCTAGGTGTATGTCTGTCAGCAGTTACTACAGTTCTCACTCTGACTGCTTGAGATCATGACATCCTGAAACCAGTTCATTGGCATCATCTCTTTGCTGATGCACAGAGTGCATACAGCCTATGTTGAGCCCAGATTTGAAGATGACAGTGAAAACCCTTTAGTAGACCTATCAAGGCTATTTACGTTGACATTAACTTTCCTACAGATATTTTTGCTTTAAAAGCAACATATATTTTATTTTTCTTCTTTCAAATATTGCTGATGAATTTATTGCTATATTGTGTTTACTTGGCAAGGTTTTGGTAGGAGGGGGGCTGCAGGTGTAGCCTCTGTGAGAAGAGTCCAGAAGCTGCCCCATGTTAGATAAGAGCCAGTTCCAGATGGCTTCAAAAGGGTCCCACCACTGGCCGGAGCTGAGCCAATGAGCAATGTTGTTTGTGTCTCTGTGAGAGAATATTTAAGAAAGGAAAAAACTGTTGTGCCACAGCAGCAGGGAGAGAGGAGTGAGAAACAACCCTGCAGACACCAAGGCCAGTGAAGAAGCAGGGGGAGAAAGTGTTCCAGGTGCCAGAGCAGAAGTACCTGCAGCCCATGGAGAGGACCATGGTGGAGCAGGCTGTCCCTCTGCAGTCCATGCTGCAGATCTCCACTCTGTATCCCATGGAGGAGCCCATGCAGGAGCAGATGAATCTGGCCTGAAGGAGGCTACAGCCCATGGTGAGTCCCCACAGGAACAGGCTCCAGGCCAGACCTGCAGCCCATGGAGAGGAGCCCATGCAGGAGCAAGTGATTTATCAGGAGCTGCCACCTGTGGGGGACCCATGCTGTAGCAGTCCATTCCTGAAGGACGGACCACTTGGTATGTACACACATTGGAGCTGTTCTTGAAGAGCTGCAGACTGTGGGAAGACCATGTAGGATCAGCTTGGGAAGGACTGTATCCTGTGGGAAGGGACCCCAAGCTGGAGCAGGGGAAGAGAGTGACTATGAAGGAGCAGAAGAGATGAAGTGTTATGGACTGACTGCAACCTCCATTCCCTTTTCCCCTGTGCTGCTCAGGGGGATGTCATAAGTCAGCTCATGCTGATGTATCTGTGAGAAGAAACACATCACCTCTGAATTACAAATAACTGCTTCTCTTGGCCTGTGGTTTAGGTTACAGTTTTGGACATTGGCAGTGTTGTTGCATATGCAGATATGGAAAGCATATTTGACTTTGATTACTTAAAAACTGATTTAATATTTTTCCAAAATTCATGGTTTAATGGGTGGTGTTGCTTTGGAACTAAGATATTTAGTGAAAACATGGGTCTTATAATGAAAATAATCTCATCTGCAGGCTAGAAATTGTGGAGATTTTGTGTGGCTTTCAAACTAGCAAAGTGATCATGTTGATGTTATGTGTTATGTGTTATGTGATATCCTTCTGTCACTGTCATAATGACCAGGGTCATTGAAATTGTCCTGGCTCTATTTAATCTTGATAGGTATTCTCACTCTTCATTTCTAAATTGTTGTTTCTGCCTTTTACACTAAAACTAAAGGTACTTTGAACCTTGCAATTTGCACAGTGAGTTATGAGACATTTTAAACTGGGGTGTATTAAGGGATGCTTTACCTCTGGCTCTCATATATTTGATCTGAGATTTGTTCTGTAAGCTGCAACAGAGCGAGAAATTTACAACTTAAAAGGATTGAGTTATATTTATGTTCTGATGTATCCTCAACTGTAATAGAGTGAGAAACATTTTATCTCCAGTACTTTCACTTTGCTCTGAGATTTGCACCCTTTAAGGAGGACTGAAATTGCTCTGCACTTGTAGCTTTTCTCTTTCTGATAAATGGCTTGAGTTTCTGGGATCTTAATTGAGTGTCACAGTGAGAAAACCTTAAAAATAAACAGCATGTGACTCTCTGAGGACTGAATAAGATGTTGACCTCTTTTTATTTAATATGCACCAGCAGAAAGAATCATTTGGAAAGGGAAATGCAAAACAACCATAATTGTCAGCAGCCTCCATCTTTGCAAAATCTACAACTTGTTCACAGAATCACAGAATCTTTTGGTTGGAAAAGACCTTCAAGATCACCTAGTCCAACCTAAGACCTAACACTAACAATCCCTCCACTAGACCATGTCTCCAAGCTCTGAATCTGTTCATGCTGCCATAATTGTTTTTGATAGGACAATGAATAGTATTGAATCAAAACCAACTGGCTGTCATGATAATGTTAGTAAAATAAATCAAGATGTGCTGGTCAATATTTTAGGAGCTGTATATCTCAGATTAGGCGGTAAATATGCACAAAGGAAATGAAAACATGAACCATAGAAGGTGATAAATGACCCCCACAAAATGTTGACGTAATTCTACAACATTGAAAGGTTAGAAAATGGTGAGAATTTTCTTCTTGCTGAGGCTGCATTTGGTAATGAATGTGTCTTATTCTTTTGCACTAGATAGAACAAGCAACACTTAGAGAAGACAACGGAGTGTTTAATGGATGATGTAATTGAAGATATATCAGGTAAATTGGCACTGTTAGTTGCCTGCATGCACCCTGAAGCTCTGAAGAGAATGCACAGATAATGCAACTTGTTTTTTTCCCTAGAGTGCTTTCAGGAGTCTAAAATAGCTCTGACTAGCATTCGTGGACTTGAATGGTGTTTCAGGGATACACAGAAGTGTCTTACAATCCACACTTTTGATCACCAATTTTGATCAACCTGCAATTGCTACAGAAAAAAAAAAAAAAAATGGTACCTGTTAACAGCAAACAGCACATCTTTTGCTTAAATTAAAACAGTAGGCATAATTCTGAGCTCCAGCTTTAGCAGGTACATATGGGAATCAGCAGAAGTTCCAATTCAGTTTCTGCCACTTGCCCATATTAACTTTCTGTGTTCAAATAAATACCAAAAGTTGGTGATAATTAGCTGGCTTATCCCTACTAATGTTGCAACTATGGGTTTAACTGGGTATGTGGGGTAATAGATCACATGACTAGAAAAGCTCACAGGGCCTTCATTGTCATCTTTTTAATAATTGTCTCCAGAAGACAAGGAACCTCACAAAAGAGGAAGCAGAAGTGAAAAGGCCAAAGTAGAATCACAATGAGAATCTCTAGTAAAGCTTGGGTGCATTACAATAATAAAATATCCACCATAGGAACCATAATGTAAAGATCAGCTGTGCAAATGAAGGGTTTTTCAGGTGTCCATGCTTGTGAAGAGCTATCTGCGAAGGATTATCATCTGATCAGGCATTCCCATGCTATTCCACAAATTCCTCTTATCTTGGGCAAATCCATTTGCTTTTTTCATGCTTCATGTTCCCCACATGTAAAATCATGGAGTTCTTTCTGCACTATGCTGTGCAATGATGCGAAGATTCATATAAGCTTTTTGCAGACAGCTCAAAATAAGAAGAACCATTCTCTAGGAAGCCATCAAGACTCAAAAACACCCTGGGTTTTCTCAGAAGTCAGAAAATGCCTACAAAATGTTTATTTGAAGTGAATATTTTTTATTTGAATATTTACCACTTGGAACAAGTGGTAAATATGAGAAGCAGTGTTTGGGGAGAAAGCAATGAAGTTGACATCCATCCTATCTGACCTGTTTTTTCATTACATGCAAACACTGATGACCCTTGTCTGGTGTTTCCAGATTGCTGAAGGGTTTTGATAACAGTTCACATTAGGAATCAATGGGATCTGATCAATACATCTGGGAGTGGGGGTCTAGGTTACGGGGAACTAACTTGTTTTCGGAAAAGCAGAACAAATCACAAACCGAAGTGACAGTCACTAAAAAGTACTAGAGACCAAGAAAAAGAAAGCAGGGAAGACAAACAGGCAGCTTGCAGGAAATTGAAGACCTTAATACACAGATACCAGTAATAAAGGAGTAGGAGAATCTTACTGCAGGGGCTTCTATGGAAATGAAATGGCAAAGAAACAACATGAAGACAACAGAGGGTCTTCTGTGCTGGGGAGGAAAATTAGATTTGAGTATTTCAAACCGAAGACCTGTTTGAGGTTTGAAAACTTTCTAGGGACATTGTATCATCACAGACAGTTGTGAATTCTTGCTGGATGCTGGAGGGGACTTTTGGTTTTGGAAGGCAGAAATTACTAAGCAAAATGGCTGCTTTAGATTTGATACTAATTAACAGGGAGGAATTTGATATGAATCTGAAAAGCGCAGGTAACTAGGATGAAAATAATCGTGGGGGATTTAATTCACCACTTTAAGAAGAAAGTGCAAGATAATTAAAATCAAGCTTAAGGAATTGGTAAGGGCTTAGGAAAATCCATTCATTCTGAAGAAGACAAGGGCAAACTGTTCAGAATGGAGAAGTGGGTTTAGAGATGATTACGGCTGCAACAAGAGGTCCTTTGTGACCTGCAAATGAGTAGGGAATTGGACAGAGACCAAATATAAGAATGCACACTGAATGGCTATAAGAAGAATGTAAGTATGAGGGGAATAATGGCAGGAATGCTGCATAAAATAGAGTTTCTATTAGTAACAAAAGAGGAATATGTTATACAGACATACTGGAAATGAGAGAAAAGCAAGCTCAAACATGGGACAGGGAAACATCTGAAGTTTTCAAGAAATGTTTTCTCATTATCAGAGATGGACTGAGAACTCCTCATTGTGCCTCAAAGGAGGGTTGGACTTGAAAGGTCCTTGTAAGTCCCCTTGCAGCTCATCTTTCTCTGATCTATGTGGCAAGGCAAATAAGGATTTTTGCTACTGAATGACAAAGCAGCAGTAATTAGACCACCGTCTATTTTACAAATTAATATAATTTCACCTTTGTCTTTAGAGACATTTAAAAATGTCACAGACAATATATTTGATTCTGAAGATAGTAACTTCTTGACTGAATAGCAAATTTCTGAAAGCATAAATCAGTGTGCTCAGTTAAAGACGGAAAT
>VXAA01005255.1:16043-59508 GCA_013399115.1 Anseranas semipalmata | reverse complement strand
GTGTATTGAGTAAGTTTGCAGATGTCACTACATTGCAAGGAATTGTTGACTCCATTGAGGGCAGAGAGGCCTTGCAGAGAGATCTTGACAAATTAGAGAGCTGAGCAATCGCCAACACCAGGAAGTTCAACAAGAGCAAGTGCCAGACTTTGCACTTGGGAAGGGGCACCCCTTGCTGTAAGTATAGTCTGGGGGATGAGAGGCTGGATAACAGCCCCACAGAAAGGGATCTGGGCATTTTGGCCAACAGCAAGTTGAATAAGAGTCAACTGTATGCCGTGGCAGCCAGGAGGGCCAACCATATCCCGGGGTGCAGCAGGCATGGCATTGATAGCAGGTCAAGGGAACTGATTGCCCCTTGCTACTCTGCTCTGGTATGGCCTCACCTCAAGTACTGTGTGCAGTTTTGGGCACCACAGTATAAAAGGGACATAAAACTATTAGAGAGTGTCCAAAGGAGGGCTACCAAGATGGTGAAGGGTCTAGAGGGGAAGATGTATGAGGAGTGGCTGAAGCCACTTGGTTTGCTCAGCCTAGAGAAGGGGAGACTGACGGGAGGCCTCATGGCAGCCTACAGCTTCCTCAAGAGAAGGGTAGTGGAGGGCAGACGCTGTTCTCTTCTCTCTGGTGACCAGCGATAGGACCTGAAAGAAAAAGTTCTTCACCAGGAGGGCGGTCGGGCACTGGAACAGGCTCCCTAGGGAAGTGGTCATGGCACCAAGCCTGCTGGAGTTCAAGAAGTGTTTGGACAATGCTCTCAGACACATGGTCTGATTTTTGGGAGGTCCTGTGTGTAGCCAGGAGTTGGACTCAATGATCCATGTGGGTCCCTTTCAACTTAGGATATTCTATGATTCTATGATTCTATGATTAGTATCTACATCAGTGTTTATCTTATATAAGCTTGTATATAAAAATGGGGAAAAAAAACACATTGCATAGGGAACTGCTTTGACTTTCACATAACCCAGGTTAGGGATATTAATATTGCACCTTGGTGAAAACTGGGTTCTTATCCCTAATATATAAGCATAACTGCCTGCTATTACTATGCAAGGTAATTTGTTTTATAACTATCTACAGAGGCATAAGTTTCATTTAGAAAAGACAAAATACACTTTCAGAATATCCATTGAAGTCAAAAGACCTTAATCGGTATTTTTCTAACTCAGTCATTTTCTCACTCATTTCTGTCATTGAGACATGCATTAATGAAAGATGTACTATGAATACTCAGAAACAACTTATTAAATATGGAGATCATGTTCTTGTCTTGATGCAAAATAATTGAGATTGACATATACTTTATCTGATCGACAGCTAGTAACTCACCACCTCACAAGATGACAAAGAAATTGTTTGCAGAACTAGTCCTCTAGGCAAGTTTCATATAAAATTACATTTAGAAGAAAATGTAAAATTTACTTTACTTCCTCCTACATACTGCTTCAGTGGAAAGGCTGTGTGAAAATTTAACATTCAGGCTACTCTCCGTTGCACATGCTCTGCTTCATTTAATTTTTGGTATGAAACAATTTAGTTTGCAGAATTCCTACTTTTATGATTGCCATTAAACTGAATGCAATGCCCTACCAGTTAACATACTAACGACGTTTATCTCAAAGGATAAAAATCTACAGGAATGTTACACTGAAAGTCTTACTATGGGCAAAAAGTGAAAAACCCATATATACAGAGCTAAAAAATTATTATTAGCCCAATTACAGTTTTAACAATCTAGTAGTCTAACTTATCTGGATAATACTGAAAAGCCTTATTAACAATATGGTTTAAAATGTTATACAAGAAAATCCTTTCTAGTCTCCCAGGATGACCGCTTGTCTCTGGGTTAACCTCGCTCTCATCAAGAAACGGGGGGATGAGGGGGGGAGGAGAAGGTGAGTTTAAAACCAGCTGCTTTTGTGGTGGGGGTCTTCCCCCAATCTGGGCCCCCTCCTAGCTTTTTTTTTTTTTTTTTTCTCACAGCCTGCTTTCTTCTCCTGTGCTGCAAGCTGTAGCCTGGAAGTGACCCCCAGGTCCCTAGGCCCAGTGGGTATTTCATGCTTCGTTGGTAGGAGTGTGTGTGATCCACCAGTAAACCCCTACAATGGAAGAAGACTGAGAGGTGATGGGTATAGATGATGTGCTCATGAAGCTCAAGGAAGAAAACAAAAAGTAGTCACAGCTGTTGCAAAAGAAGCTGAATTTAACACAGAGGGGACCAGAGGGTAGCCTTTGTTTTTGATAAAGGCTAAATCAGCAGAGTGAATCAACTGGCCATGTAAATAGCCTTCCCTACGCTAATCAAAAAAGCATGAATTTCTTCCTGAACGAGCCATACCAGAGTGGGGAAAGTTAATATGTACTTGAGCCCAACACAGAATATAAAAACTGAACAACCAGCGGAATGAATTTCAAAGAGAACAGGCTTCAGCTGGCTTCAGTCTGTGTATTCTTCCCCAGTGACTGGGGATGCTCGGTGTTTTAGTGGTGATCATATAGAGACTGGTAATGGGAATCACATTTGTATAGTGATCCAACCATATATTTCAATTGCTATATTGTGCTTGTGTTGTGATTTCAGAGCATTGTCATATTTCTCTGCTGAATCAAAATCCTGTGTAATGTCAAATATCTTCAAATAAGTAAATTTGATATTAAACTCTCCTCATGTGGAATATCTAAATGATCTCTGATGAGTGGGAAATGTGAATTTAATATTGAGTCTGGTTTCTGCAGGTAAGAGTCCATGGAAATCAGTGGTTTTGTTTGAATATCCCTCAATATCATGTAGAACATAGCAGAGACTTCCTGTACAAAATGATTCTCTTCAGAGAGAGCCATTGTAGGTAGGAAGCCAAAATTTTAAAAACTGTAGTGTTATCTTTTAAGTTTTTGAACACCAATGGTGAAATCAGAGGCTAAGATTTGCTTTGGATAGTGCTAGATTAACTCTCATGAAGAACTAATATAATGATAGCCATTGAGATAGCAGTGTATTCACTGCTTTAAATTACATATATAGTGAGCTGTAGCATAACAAGTTTGCAATGTTATGTATCTATTCATACTTAGGTCCTACAACAGCTTAAGAACCTGTGCTGCAGAGTTCATGTTCTGGTAAATACCCTAAACCATCTTGGTAAGATCAAAGGAAAAAGGACATGTCTTTGAAAAGTCACAGGTGTTTAATGACTGGGAGTGTCAATGAAATTATGCACCAACTGCTATAACTAACAAAGTATGAATACATGATCAGTATTTTTAATAAGAATATGTTGCCCAAGGTCTTCAGTGTAGAAGAAGTTAATAAAATGTAAAAATTGGAAGTGTCATTTGTGAAAAAAGTAAATGTAGACCACAGAATGTAGAATTAATCTAGTGGAAGATGGAAACCCACACAATCTGCTGCATACATTACGGTATGTACCAATACTTGCCATATCTTTGATCCATTTTTCATTGGTTTTCAGCAACTTTTGTTCTCCTCCAAATTTGTCACCCAACTAGTATGTAATGGTAATGTTCATCAGCCCTAACCACACTCACAGTTGTATTTTCTGGACATATTTCTTACATCCTCACACCATTCCATGGAAATCATGCCTGCATTTGCCTTGGTGTACACATGCCACAGAGACATCTTGGCTTGGTGACTTGTCCTGTGCTCTTCCTTTGACATCTGTTGTTTGCTGTGACTGACAGTTTTTTTCCTGTGGACATATATAAGTTTCAGCTTGACCATACTGTGGCTGTCAGTCAGATTAGCATAATAACATTGCCACACTGTACTTATCAACACACAAGCATTATTTACATCTTGTCACACAGACATGCAGCTAATGTACATTCCTATTTCATAATCAGTGCTTCATTTTAGATTTGTTTTGCACTTTCTTAGACGCTACAAATAGCTCCACTTGTGTACAACTGTTAACATTCTCAAGACTTAAGAACAAATCTTTTATAATGAGTAGAAAAAAAATAAGGCTGAAGGAAGTACCTAAGAGTAATGTAAAAATCCTACAGCAGCATATTGTGGGTGAAAAAAAAAAAAAAAAGAAAAGAAAAAGAAGAAGAAATTAATGTGCAATGAAATACAGTATACATGTTAGATTATTTGTGAGGTATGTGGTGGGTTTTTACCTTAGTAGTAGGTATCTTGCTGGGGACATGATCACAACTGAAAGACCACATATAGCAATTCAAAATACACCTCTAGAAGACAGCTTTCACTAATCATTGACACTGACTCATACTCACAGAAAACATTATTTTTCTGAAGAATTTTCTGTTAATACTAAATGAATTTTTTCTTATCGGAGGCAAGGGCCTAACTGCTCAGTAAAACTTAATGCCAAAGGAAAATGAATTAAAAAGAAGAAATGTTTGGTAATTTTTCTAGCATTTCTCTATTTTCACTAAAATTCATCTACTGGGACAGTGCCAGTATGTATTTTCAGGGTTAGAACATGGCATATTAGTCTCCAGAGAGAACAGAATTTTCCAAAGGACATTTCTTAATAAGCAAAAGACCTTTGGAAATGTGTAAGTAGATAAGAAATATTGCTCCTAATTTTTTTCTTGTCTACAGCCATTGCACAATGCTATAAAAAGAGGTGAAAAAGTCCTATTATGAGAAAAAAAATAATAATTTGCAACAAGCTTCCCTAGCTTGTTGTAACAAAGTCTAACCCGAAAGACTTGTTCACGGTTGTGTCTTAAATAGTGGCATTCCTGAGACTTTGAGATACTTTCCAAAAGAACAGATAGCATAGGTGATTAATTCAGCATTTCTTCTCAGGTAAATGAGCAGCTTCCCACACCATTTGCAGCTTGGCTGCACTCCTGTTCTGGAACTTCTAATGCCACCGTGACTTTTTATGAAGAAGTGCTCGTTTCAGGCAATAGCTGCTTCTACAGTGAGATGGTACTCAACAGATAGTTATTACCAACCTTCCCTATGTGATCTGTAGTGTTAATGGTGGAGATAACACTAAAAAATAGAGTAATAATGGTTTCTGGCCCTGCTTCAGAGCTATGAAGTCAGACTGAACCTCTTAGGATGTATTTAGGTTTCATATGGAGATACAGGAGAGGCGGCCTTATGAGACTATTGATTCCTGTTCTGCTATATTCTAAAGGTATGTTATGCCAACGAGTGTCATGAGTTTCTAATATTTCTATCATTTCATTTTTCCTATCAATTTTGTTTGTTTCATTATTTTTTGCTCAGAGGGCTAGATTTTTCAAGCAATGGTCTCATTGACTATTTGCAGTGTAGTTGCAAATAGCCTGCAGCTATTTGCTGCTATAGTCAGGAACGCAGAAATGCAAATCCTTGGCAACACCCACAAGCAGCCAATTATCATGCAAATGACCTTAAATCCACCCTCAGAAATGGCTGATTAAAGATAAACTGGAAATTTCTCTTTGAATGTTCAGGCTTAGAAAAACAAGTCTTACTTCCATCCCCTGCTGCTTCACTTTAGCCCAACGAAAATAAAACCAGTTTAGTTTATTCTCTAGCATATTTGATCCTAGTGTAAACAAAATGGAAGCACATTGTTAGGAAAATTCCTCAGACATACAGCACCAGAGAGAAATTATTCTCCCTGACTAGGGGATGCAAACTCGACAGATTTCTACTAGAGAAATAGGAGCTCACCATCATAACAAATGAAAGAGATCTGACCTTCTCACTGGGCAGCCTGCTCTAGTAGTTGGCAACCCTGCCCAGAGCAGGGGGGTTGAAACTAGATGATCTTTAAGGTCCTTTTCAACCCAGGCCATTCTATGATTCTATGATTCTATGACTACCAGGGAGAATGTGCATAGGCTGGTCATTTGATGGAAGTTTATCATTGACAGGGATAAATTGGGTGCTGGTTTTAATATACTAACTTTTAAATAAGATAGGTCTAATCCCATTCTTTGCATATTTTGTATATTCATCATAATCTTATATGAGAATTTTTACATATGAGAATATAACTTCCTAACTGAAAGAGGTTCTCAAAAAAATATACAATTATGCACGCTTTGACAAAACTTTAGCTTTATATGAAGTTTACACATTCTAAAACATGTTTTTTTTTTCCTCAGACTTTCCCCCATCCCCTGACCCCAACCCTCTCCAGCAAAACAGTGATACAGATGAACAACATTCAGGAAAAGACTTTTAACTCATTTCATTTCAGGCAACCTGGTAGAGCATCATCAAAATAATAACAATCTTTCTAAAAGAGGACAGGACATACATATGTGTACAAGACTTCAAAAACAACCTATTACTCTTAACTTCCTTTAATTCTACAGCTTTGTTTATGCTATAACACCACCACACACATTTTAAATTGCAGACGTAGGAAGAGCAAACCACCAAAAAACATTTAAAAAGGTATATCTAGAGAAAAATACATAATATGAAACTTGAGTAAACATGGAGTAAAATCTTTTAAGTAGTACATTTTGTTAGATGTGCATTGCAATTATTTTTGCTTTTTACAGAAATAAAATTTACTACAAAAACAAAAAATATTGGATAAACAGTTAAAAAAAAATACACTGTAGCTATGTATAGAAGCAAGCTTGCCTTAAAGTTCTTGTTTTACGTGGCACTCTTGATGCTTAAATCCTTCACACGTTAACAAAGTACAAAATAGAAATGAGACTGGGATAATTACATATTATCTTTTAAATCAGAAATAATAGCTTGAAAGCCCCGGGGGGTATAGTACATTTATTTATTACAGCAAAATCAAATCAAGGAGTATGAGACCACTATCATGGTAGCAGATAGCAGATAAATAAGGTTTACAATAGCTTGTTGCTAAAAAGCAGCTACGGCCAGAGCAGCTAGTGAAAGAGTCTCTTCATCAATTGAGTGACATTATCTGGAGTTCCTTGCTGAATATGCAATCTCACAAAAACAAATATATATATATATATACATAAAGACTATACAGAACCTATAGCCAATGTATCAGTGTTGCAAATCAGTGACTATTACCCTTACTGTGAGAGAAAAAAATGGACATAAAAGCAGCTTTCATTTCTCAGAAATTCAGGAATATATTTCCTACAACAATTATTTAAAGAAATAATACTTGCTTCCTCTGTTATACACCTTGAGATTTTATGATAAAAAGTGCTGTTATAAGAAGTATTATAACTTTACACATAAAGATGAGAAGAATCATTGGATTTCAAGGTTTTGTAAGGTCTGTGAACTCATATGTTGTATTCCAAATGATAATTAGAGCTCCAAAGCTAGCTAAAATATTTTGTCACATACTTGAGAAAAGTTACCATGAATCTCAGAATGCCCAAGCAGCTTGAGTTCAGGGAATGAGTTCTACAAAATACTGAATAATTCAGTTTCTATCATGATTAGCAGACTGGAGTCCTTCTCCAGAACTGTGCCCCCTTGCTGCTAGCATAATTATTAACTATTACAAATAAAATTGGCACAGTTTAGTTCATGGGGTGCCAAGAAGTTACCTTTCTTGTTCCAGTGAGACCTACCACGGCCACTACTACAACTGCTACTACTACTACTTTTTCTTTTGCTTCACACATTATTATGCTCAATATCTTAACCACCATTAAGGTTTTCTGCAACATTTTATCAATGATCTTTTACTGTACAGGAATCACTAAGACTACCCATGCTCTGAAAGAGCGTTTTAAGTACTTGTATTAGTAAAATGACATGGAAAATATCTTTTAGCCTGCTCAAATTTAGAGTGAGGATATCAAGATTATTCACATCAAATTTATAGCTGTTCCTACTATTTTTGAGACTATGGCTATTTAATTTAAGTGCATTAGTAAATATTAAGACTTTTTAAAAGAATTCATATGGCTTCATAGGTGTAATATGAATTCAGTATTTTCCAAGGTGGTTTTTTATTCCTTGTCATCTGAAACCTATAAATTTAAGTATGCACAGTATAAGATATTAATAAACCATTTTTCTTACAAAGTTTCAACTATGGTTATATTTACACATTAAGTATATTTTAACAGATATTTTAATATCATTCCACAGCTAAAACGGAAATATTGCTGTAAAGATTTTTATTCACTAATTTATTTCTTACAGATATTTTCAGTTCACCACTGGTAGACTGACCACTCTTTCATTCATCCACTAGAAGATTATTCTCTTAAAAAATGATGACAGATTTCCTAGTTTTCTATGAATTCAGGCAGTGATGCCACCATGGATTGTAATCCTGTCAGACCTAACAAGCTAAACAGATTCAGGTTGAATTAATAATACAGTTGGAGACCTCCAAGGAACACTTCAGTACCACAGCAAGTTCTTTAGTACTACCTACTCAGTGGGAGAAACTCTTCCATCTGAGTTAGTATTGAACTAGTGCCCCAGCCAGGGAATTCTCAAAGACACCATAATTAGGATGCAATAGGCTGGAGTGCTGAGAATGGGAGACAAAATACAGCCAGTGTGGCTGCAAGTATCTTAATGTATGAAATGGAAAAACGCAATTAGAGAAGCCAAAAAAAAAAAAAAAATCAAATTCCTGTTGCTCACAGGAAAATGAAGGAAAAGACTAACTGAGAATATCAAAATATCTTATGGCTGGTTAGTAAAATATAGAAGCATTAGAAAGCCCACTTCACGTGATAAGCTCCAAATCATTTTACTGATGCTTATGATGAATTTCTAAAGGTATATCAAGGAAAAAGAGCTAGCTGAAAATACAAAGAGAGAAAATTAATTCTCAATCATTTTTAGCTGATGTGTTGCTTGCATTATGTGTTAAAAATGGCCTTCAACAGAATCAATACACCAGGGATCTTTAAACAATTAGCAAGGAAGGAACAATCTGCTATAAAACTGTTAGTACACAAGACAACTATGTGGATATTTAATAAATACTGAAGTAAAGAATCTGAGTTCTATGGAAAAGCTAGTCTTATATTTTTAAATGATTACTAAAAAGTCTGCATATTTGCATACATAGTTTCTACTTTCAAAAGCAAAAAGTTTTGTCTGTTTTTCAAGTATTCTGAAAAGACAGTAAAGAAGGGTGAGTTTTGTATCACAAAATATTTTCTGGTTTTACCAGGTAGGCAGTATTTGCCTACCTGCAGCTATGTCTCAAAGCTAGCTCACTTCTCTTTTTCATAACATGATCAGCAAAAAGCTAAAGCCACCTTTAATACCAAATATTTACTATTCCCTGGCAGGATTATATTTTCTTTAAACTTAAGATGGTGTTCAAAGTGTTCAAAACACTTGTAGAAGTTGCTACCCGAAGACATAGTCTGTATTAAATGCACAGGCAGCCTGGATATGAGACTGTCTGAACATTAACAAGGAATCTGCTGTGGAATCCTGTGGCTGACAAAATGGCAAAGGGGGGTGATGCTCTGCATAAGATCCAGTCGCGTACATTAACAAAAGGGAATACAAACCGGGGGATACAAAAATAACTGGTGTGGTAGACCTAGACCCTGAACAACATTAAGTACAAGCAGTAGACAGAACTTCACTAATGTTTCACTAATGTTTTCAGGAAGCTTTCTACATAAAGGAAAAAAAAAAAAAAAAGAGGCATTCTCTCCATAAATTTTAATAGTCATTGGTCAACTTTCTAAAGACAGGAAAAAGAACCAAACCCCTTCTCTCCCAACTATTCAACAGCAAAACAATACGACTCATTATTTTTCTGATTGTCATGGTACTAGAGATTTCATAGATGTGACAGTCTGTTTGGGCAATATTTCCTTGACTAGAATCCTTGATGTTTTCACAGCTCATTATAGAAAATAGTCTAACATTTTAGCAACATTTTCACCTTAAAGTTAGGAGCATAAAACTTTTCCTTGTATGAATGTAGCCTCAGAATTGTGAATAAATCATTATTCGGTATGGCACAATGCATTTATAAATTGTGCATGATGACTCCCTATTTCAGATGATCCTAAGCATCATCCAAAGGCAGCAGTGTTGCTGTTAGCAAATGAAAAAAATGTTGTAGATGAAATGGAAAAGGGTTGTGCCTTGAAGAATATTACTTAATTGTATTCTACTGATGACAGAGAATCAGGGAAGGAATTTATTGGTATAGCAATGCTTAAACAATGGAGTTGTAAAGCATTACATATTTAATAAAATGTTAAAAATAATTCTATCTTAAAAGGTTTGTTTAAAGTCACACATCATTTTTTTCATAATTAATTGTACAAGTAAGCACAATCTATTTGGACAATTCTATTATGCTCATGAAAAGCTTTAATTCACTAATTATAAAATTGAATCTATTTTTGTCTTTTGGAAATGTTTACTTCAAGAAACTGTTTACCAGGACTTGTGTCCTGGTGACCTTTTATGCTTTGCTGTTTTATCCTTACCACAATTTCACGTCAAAAATTTTCTGGTGAAAATTATTAGACAGGTGCAGTTCCTATATGGGTGTGGCACGCTGCTTCTTGTATATACAACTAATTATAGCTAGAGAAGTTGCTTTAAAATTATTGATCAGATATGTTTCCTAAACCTGGAGAATTCTTAGGGATTGTCAGTTTACAAACGTTGTATTATCTTTACTGATTTACAGGACATCTGCTATGAAAAATAGGCCATGTCCCTTTTCTTTTCCCCTCTCTGTATTATAATGATAGGTAGTCTGAAAACGAGACAGCATTGCTCATTCAGGCAGACACAGTGTTAAACACAGTCTTTGTAAGTGAGCATGGCAGCTTGCCAGGAGATGGCTTCACCAGAGCACTGTCTATTCAAATGCATTTCTCTGCCTTTTTCTTGCAAAACAATAACCCTTGCATTCCTTGCTGCTCCCTCTGGCACTTATCCAGTTTGTCTGCATGTTGGTCAGATGGACATGACCACCCAACAATGGTCAGAAAAGCTGGCAGATGGGACAAGAACTGAAGTTCTGCCCTGAATGGGGTCCTACATGTTTAATAGTCCCAAAAACTCACAAGAACATTTCCTCTTTAGCCATGGATGATCGAAAGTGCCCATGTGAAAATATCAAAATGAATTAATATGATTTGCCTGTGCTAGCAGATATGAAAGCCCGTAAGCAAGATTTCCACTAAGTGTTTGAAAGGGAAAAAAACAATCTGCATCATCATAAAAGTTCTCTCTCTGTCAGACTCTATGTAATACTTAACAAGACACTCATATGCCCCAGTAAAAGTCTATGGATCATAGATACTGGTTCTAAATCTCAGTAATATAATCAGCCATGAAGTATAGGATATACCTATAGCTAGTTATTCAAATGAATGTTGAAGGTAGCAGAGCAAAGAACATGGAGAATATTACAAATTAGAAGTGACGTCCATAGGATGTAAAAAACAGTCCAGTCATCCACAGTGAACCTAATTCATCCATTTGCATTAGCTATTTAAGCTCAGTTAATTTTCTCAAAAAGTAAAGGTATTCAAGACATCCACACAAGGCTGAAAAAGGGAGACCCGTGCCATTCTAAAGAGGCAGCCAAAGACCCATAAGATGGCATCTCAGACAGTATGAGGTGTTGATGGATGAGCATAAACTGTATAAAATCCTTCATCTAGAATGGCAAAAAGATTCATACAGAGAATGACCTTACAATTTCCTCATGGAAGTACAGTAGTGGCATAATAAACGGCCTCAGAAGAAAATCTGATCATCTAGCCCTAGCCTGAAAATTTCCAAATCTAAGCATACAGAACATATTTTCAAGGATGGCTCCAAATCATTCTCATGGCCATTCACTATCTCTCTGTTGACTTACCTACTTTTCCTTGCTCTTGGCCAACTTTCCTGAGCACTGTTCACTTCTCTGTAAACAGCGTTCATCCACCTATGCAGTGAGCAGGACTACTCCAGCATTTAATGAGAAGCAGTTTCCCCTCTGGCTTTTATTCTAAAAATTAATAATACATAGTTCTTCTTCAGAGTTACTCATGGTAAAGAGTATGTATTTCAGCATGTATACAAATGTAACACCTACCTTACTATGCTCTGACTTGCTTTGCACATGCTCCTATTGCCTCACCAATTTAATTATACCATTTATAAGAAAAATCAGTGCCAACATTTGAAGAGAGGTCCTTCTCTCAGTAGGCGTAAATGTCAGTAAGGAACCTAAGCCCAGATGAATTTCTGTTTAAAAAGATGTACTTAGCTCTCCTAGATGTCTTAAATAGGTAGATTACCTTGCTACAGAGAATACCGAAAGCTAAAAATTTAACCTGTAAATTCTCATGATCTCTTCTACCATGTTGCAGAATCTTTCCCTGCTCAGTGCATGTTAGGCTTACAGTTGTCAGACCTTCTCTTTTAAAAAATTCTTCTTTAAGAACCATTTCCTCCTTTTTTTTTTTTGGTCATGATTACAAGTAACTCTTTTTACCTCACAATTTTTAATTCCTTGTGCTGGGACCAGATTCACAGATTGACATTGAAGTATCAGAAA
Organism: Anseranas semipalmata; assembly: GCA_013399115.1. Taxonomy (NCBI): domain Eukaryota; kingdom Metazoa; phylum Chordata; class Aves; order Anseriformes; family Anseranatidae; genus Anseranas; species Anseranas semipalmata. The sequence goes on along the minus strand of VXAA01005255.1, from coordinate 47,047 downwards.
TAGAGTTAGGATTAATTTCCGGGTCTGTCTATACTAGGTCCATATCACAGAAAGCCAGTGAGTTGTTAGCATGTTCCACACTTGTTCTTGGCCTGGGATCTCTAGCTGTCTCCCAGCTAATGCCCAGACAGGGCTCAGGAATTAGTACAGGCCAGATATCACTCCCAAAGACAATTTAGATACATCTGCTGTATTCTGGATGGGAAGAGAGTTTATCTGTGTAAAGCTAAAATGTGCCAGTTGATTGCAATGACCAAGACCTTTTCATTTACTAGAATGGACATAACCTCTGTGTCTAAACACTATAAATGTTAAAAATATACATTAGTAGATACTGAAATGAATGGTTATTAATATAGATACAGTACTGATCAATGCTTATAGCTTCCTTCTAGCTTGGGTGACAAAGCAACATCAGTATTTGTCAGTATAAAAGAAATTTTGGGATCCTTAGCTGAATTAATAGGGCTGCATAACTGGACAGTTAGAAGAATAGTCAGCTCAGAAGAAGCGCTGAACTAGTGCCTGTCTTCTGCCGGCTCGTAACCTGTACTTGAGAGCTGCAATTACTCTGGCTGTTTAGAGGAGACTTTCTTCTGCATTTACATGCTCTATGCACTCATGCAGCAGCAAGGTACAATTTATCCCTTATAACTTGTATTAATTAATCCAATATGCTATATAATTCTCAATGTTCAAACAATTATATATAATGAGGCAAATGTTCATAATTTTTAGTGGGAGTATGTCGCAGTAAAGAACGAATACAAGCTAATGTTGACCTCATAAACTGAAAACGTGCTTTTCTTCAGTACTCTTTACCTCCAGTGGCAAAATATTTTTATAGTAGATTTTAGCTTTTCGTTTCTAAAGGTGCTGATTCATACACAAAGTCCACTTAACCCAGTTACCTGACATTTGGAGTCCCATCAGAATTACAAACTCAGACAACAGTATCAATACAAGACAAGTTTAATTATCAGGCACACAGGACTCAGACTGTTCACATAGCAATTTTTATATACAACAAACATAGTTCCTTAAGAGTCCAATACATAACTTGGATTAGTTTTGAACAGGCCTAATATACTCTACTGGCTTTTATGGGACTGCTACCTCACACTAACAATGACCCTGGCAACAATAAAAAGCCGTGTTTTCACAGAGATAATAACTCTTCAGCCATCTATTACATCTTCCAGACTCAAGTAGATTTTTATATCAGTTTCTGTGTTATCTTTTTTTCTTAAGCTAATATCTTCATTGCTTTCAAACTGACATAAGTCTTTTCTATAGCTATATTTCCAGGTGCAGTGATTTGTTTCCTTTTCTAAGTATTTTTGGAGGGGAGGGTAAGACTTAAGTTTCATAGAGCATCTAAGTACTTGATTCATAAACACCTTTAATACTAATATTTTGAGGATGCTCCAGTATAATTTTTTTTCTAGCTACATAGGGACACTTTTTTAGGAAACAAGCTGTATTCCTGCTGGCAAGATAGGATTAACAATGGCTGAGAAATTTTGGAATAACTGAACTTCTTAGCACTTTAACTATGTGTTTATACTTACTAATTATTTCTCATGAATCAGACCCATCATCAGTCTCTCCTTTTCCTTTATTAAGGAAGTTACTGAAAACAAAGGGTTTACCTACTCTTCTGTTTCATTGGTTAATACAAGTCTTTTCAGAAAAAACTACTTTAAATATTTCACCACAAATTCACTCTAAAGAAAGAAGAAACTGACAGCATAGAATGGACCTTGGGAGTCTTGGAATGGCTTTGTCTCTTTATCTCTTTCTAACAGTAACCCAGGAAAAAGTATATAGGAGGAGAAGTATTAAGAAATAAAATACATGTCTTTCTGTCACACATAAAATAGTTCTAAATGGGATGAATGAACCTTTTCTTAAAGGTTTTTCACTGAGGAGTCACTTTAAAACATTTAGAGACAGAAATGACTAGACTGTTTTATGGAAGCCTTCTCTACTAGTCAAAGCAAACAATCTCTTCTTGACTTATGAACACTTGTTACTGCAGGAAAAGGCTTTGTTGACATGTGCTTTTGCTTTCTTTATTCAGCACAAATATCTTATCTCAAACCATATTTGACATTTCTGGCATTAAACATAATACTGAATATAAATCAGGGCACTTGAGCCAAAGCTTTTTCTCATAGGAACCAGCTCAAAGAGAACTTTTTAACAAGAGAAAAGATTTTGGTTCTAAGGCAAACTCAGAACTTGCATGGGTGCCAAAAGTATTATTAAGATTTAGATCTTAACATAGTGTTAGTCAGCTATCTCCAGCAAAGTCTGTTTAAGTCCTGGAAGAAGTCAAAGAGTGAGTTAGTTCTCTGCATAGACTCGACCAGGACCCAAGCAGGGTTAATTAACTTTATTGAGAATGTTAATAATAGTAATAATGCTGATGAATCTGTGGTTAAACTTGAAACAACTCCTCTTAATTTATGCTTAATTTTGAAAGTTGCTGCTTCTGTTTCAAACCTACGTTGCAAAGGGCTTACCTACCTATATTTCTCTATTTTTTCACACTGTTTTTTCAACCATGTTAGTTAGTCTGACAAAATTTACCACTTCACCATCAAAAACTCGGCTACCAGAACAGAATCCTTAATTCTACCCATGCATTTCATAGAAATTATAGCACTAGAATGAAGATGCTGAATAACATCAGCAAGTATGTTCACAGATCTGGTGGGAGAAATCCTTATTTGATTTAACTGTTAAAAAGTATCTTGTGATAAATACATGTCACCTGAACAGGCAATATAATTCTTTAATAGTCATCAAGAGAATAGATATTATGGAGGTAAGCATGTTTCCTGTGCTGTCCTTACCACTACATGACATTGGAGATCATCATTTTCTGAGCTTTAGTTCTTGTTGTTTTTAATATGCAGCACTACTATTGTGAGATGGCAGTCTTTCTGTCTTGTTGGTTTATCAAACTATTTTTGTACAATTCAATTTTAACTAGGTGCATTTTCTCTCTTACAAAAACAAGAGTCAGCACAGACTGTAAGTATACCTTAAACTCTAGAGCATTTATATATAAATATAAATATATATATAAAAAAATAAAATAATAAAAAATATAAATATAAATAAATATAAATATATATTGTGCCATGACATACCCACACCGCTAGANATATATATATATAAACTCTAAAGCATTTCATAATGCTTTATTTCACTCAGGTTTCTATGAAGCTCACCAGCATGATTATGTTTCACTAATCAAAGGTCCAGAAACAACAAGTTGTTTTGTTTTTAGCGATTATCCTTGATAGTCATTCCCTACAGAAATATTAATCCACAGTAGATGCCTTATTAATGACCTCTTAACTGGAAGACAGAAATATAGCACTGTGCTGCTATATATTTTCATCCTATGAAAAAAAAACTGTCAAATTATGGCAACATTATGGTGCTTTTATAGAATAATCAATACATTTATTATGGGTATATTCCCATAACATTGTGAAGTTAACAATTATATGTTTATATCATGTATTTCTTACAAAGATTATTCTATATTTCATATTTATTCATGCTTGAATGAATCTCTTCACCTAGCTAGTTTATTAAAATTACAGGTGAATGAAACCATAAATTTCAACATGGCTCCATTCTGAACAGTCCATGAAGCAGTACATTGGATGCATAAAATAAAGTGAGGAGAATCATGTCATGTTCTACTGGGAGACATATTTTACCCTTCAGCGGCATATTAGAAACGCATGTTTTAAAAATTGAGGCAAGGCATACAGTACCTTCCTCCCATGAGATATATTTCTCTGCCTAGAGCAGAGTTTTCCTCTTGGCAGTGTGTTTCAGAACTGGCAAGTTCAACAGTTTAATCTCTTTAGTGTCTGCATTATATTTTCCAATTAAAAAAAAATAAAAAATCATACTGTTAGGGATTTTTACATGTAATTTTAATGCACATGGACAGGATTCAAAATTTTTTCCCAAATGGGTTATTTAGGCTACTGGGATGTCATGATTTCTTTATGTAATTTTAACAGTATATTCACATTGCATTATCTCTCATGTTCCTAGTCAGATATTTAAAATAAATTGGAAAGATAATACCAGAAAAGGCTGAAAAGCAATACTGTTTGAAGGATAAATGTCATAGTCTGTTTATGTGCTATAGTTTATACGGTACAGCCCTCCTCCAGTGTTTATTAAGCAGAACTACTGCTCCACTGTTTATAGAGCACAGCCAGGCTCCTTCCACAAGGACCTAAAATTACAATCAAAAAAAAAAAAAAAAAAAAAAGAGAGAGATTTCTGACTGTAAGAGACAGGATTTCTGTACCGTAGAGTTCTGGGTAATTCTATTCATTTATACCACTCAGTTATAAACCTTGTCAAACAACTTGTTTAGTCTTACCCACTTTTATACTCTAAAGAGTATAAAACTCACTTTGACTTTGACCTGAACCTGTTTGTATTATTTCACATTTAAATCTAAATAAGAAATTGGAAATAGCATATTTGTGTAACTTCAGCAATGTAAAATGTGCATGTGTATGTGCAAGTATACGTACACTTGTAAACTACAAAATTCACTAGAAAATGAGAAAATACAGATTTTGGCCTTAGAACTAAGTGCAAGTCTTTTGATTTAAGTTCTTCATAATTAAAAGCAGAAGAAAAACAAACAGAATTCACCCACTTCTCATTCTTTCTAAAGAATGCTTTATGACTGACCAATTTATCTTTTCCACATTTTAGGAAAGACAGGAAGGAGAATAAATGCAGTATTTATCTATCTATTTATTTATTTTATTTTTACCCAAATATCTACTTCCTCTTGTGACAAGGTTCTCACTATACTTCTCTGGTAAATTCTTGAGGTAAAAAGGCAGATTATTGATTGTTGATATGAAACGGAGAATTACTTTGCACCAGTCTATGACATTATCATCAGGTTTAACCACTGTCATTGCAAATTCTCTTGGTTCACTGAAGTTATATTGAACAACAAACCGAGCAAAGGCTGGACACATGTGTATAAAGCAAATATGGTATAGAGGGACAACACCTGTAGTGCACCTTATCAAGAAGGAATCAAGAAGGTCTAGCATTGAACTCACAGCTGTTTGGACTCTGGTGGTACAGGTACAAGAGAACTGGGTGGGTATAACATGGGAGATGCTGTGGCAGCAAGGAAGAATCTGACATTTGTTCTAAATATATTTTAAAGAGTCCTCTTTTTTTTTTTTTTTTTTTAAAAAAAAGCCATGAGTTTCTTGCCTAAAATCTTGAAAAAATCACCTGAAGTTTGTGAAGGATGGAGGTGCATTAGTGAATTAAAAGACAGTACTGAACTTCCTTTGATTATGTAAATGGTATGTTCTCTGTTAACGTTAATCCACTTAAAATACAAGTAATCTAAGTAGTTATGAACATCTTACTTGCAGTTCTGTAGTGCTGACGGTAGAAGAAGGTACACATCCTATGAATTTCATACTCCCCAGACTGACAATTCATGGACTTTGTTAGGGAGGAGCAGTCTTAACTGAAAAGCATTCACACTGATCCTGTGAAGGGAATATGAAGAGGAACACCTGCATATAGCTGATTGTCTATGAAGTAGGAAAGGAGTGGAAAGTTGTGGATATAGTATCCTCACTGATTTGAAAGATGGCTGATCTTCAAGAATAGCAGTTTGTTCTGAAATCAGAAAGGAGAAGAGAGAACCAATGAGAAAATTAAAGGCAATTTTACACTTCCAGGTGATACCTTTATTGTATTAGGTGACATCTTATATAGAAATTGCAGAGATGTGCTGTTGTTGTATTATCATCTGAAAGTATATGGAGTGTTACGGGCTTTAAAAACATTACGGTTATGAACTTGGCTCACACAAAACTCCAAATTTCATAATTAGGAAGCAGCCAAGAAAAAAAAAAAAAAAGAAGAGTCATAGGGATGACCAACTGCAATAAGACCATCAAACGGATAAATATGACAGGCACTTTTGGACACAGAAATTATTAAAATCCTGAAATGTTAAAGGCCTGAAATCTTCACAATTTCTTTTTCACTTTCAAAAGAAAGGTAGTAATGAAGGCAGATTTTCTAACTCATAGAACTGCCAATGATCTTTTTATAAGCCAAAGCCAAAGCTCTTCACAACAGGGACTCAGAGTAACACAGAAGCAGAGCAGCCACTGAAAAGCTGGTAGCCCATCACTGTTACCATAGGCTGCTTATTGCATCTTTCACATTTCCACATCTATCGTGGACTGCAAGATGCTACAATAAAGCACAGAAAAGGAGAACATTCCTGTCCTCTTTTTTTTTAAGCAGCCAAGATGGCAAAAGGGCTGCCTCCTTTGTAGCTCATTTCAGGTCCATAACCAGGTCTTTGTTCTTATGTCATGCTTTCATGTCCATGATGCTCAACTAGAACTTTGTATTTCAGAATTTAGTTAGGTCTGTGAATTATTCAGGAACTTAATCCAAAAGGCATTAACAATTAAAACCTGCCAATAACTGATTTTCATATTCTCTTTGGTAAATGTAAAGAGTAAAAAGTGGGCAGACTTTGTAATGAATCTGTTGCTGGATTATTATTAAATGAGTTTTCTGAAGTAAATAATTAATATGTATATGAGAAAAAGGATTTTGATCTTTAGTTGAACTGCAGATGATGAGTAAGGCATATCTACTGAAAAGAAATAACAGACTCTAGAACATACACAAAGACCAAGCTCAGAAAATTTCTGCAATTCATTTCAATTTCATTTTATTTAATTAAAAAAAAAAAAATAACAAAGATACATGCATAGGCTGCCTTTTTTTTTTTTTTTTAATATAATAATATTTGGTGAAATCATAATCACAGAATCATAGAATGGTTTGGGTTGGAAGAGATCATCCAGTCCACCCCACCTGCCAAGGGCAGGGACACCTTCTACTAGATCAGGTTACTCTAAGCTCCATCTAAGCCAACTTTGAACACTCCCAATGATGGGGCATCCACCATTGCTGTGGGCAACCTCTTCCAGTGTCTTACCATACTCATCATTAAAAATTTATTCCTTATATCCAATCTAAATCTACCCTCTTTCAGTTTAAAACTGTTGCCCTCTTGTTCTGTCACTACAGGCCTTGGTAAAAGGTCTTTCTCCACCTTTCTTATAAGCCCCCTTTATATATTGTAAGGCTGCAATAAGGTCTCCCCAGTGCCTTCTCTTCTCCAGGCTGAACAACCCCAACTCTCTCATCCTTTATTCATAGGAGAGGTCTTCCAGCCCTCTGATGTTCAGGTTTACAGTAAGCTAAAGTTACAGATCCTGTGCCTTTCCTGCAGCCATTTCTGTCACCGAAAAAAGTAAAGTTGAAAGCAATTTTTAAAAATTGTAAGATTTGTCTTATAAAATTCCATAAAAATAATAAAACTAAAGTCTTTCAAAAATTAAATAACAACAGGATTCATAGATTTTATTTATTTATTTACTGCTGCCACACTAGCTTGATACCACAATTCTCCATACATGAAGCTGTATTCTTTAGCTAGCTTTGCCCTCACCTTTTGAAATGGCATGATAGCATGTTCAGAACCTCAATGAACAACTCAATCAGCCAGCTACCTCTTCCACTTCCTTTTGGTCTGATTCTTCTCTGACACTGATGTATATTGCCTTTACTGACAATGCACTAGAAAAGCAGTATTTCACTTGGTCCTTCCTCACCACTATTTCTTTTTCTTTTTCTTTATTTTTTTCTTTCTTTCTTTTTTTTTATTTGTGTTTTTTTTTTTTTCATTGAACTTCTTTGCTTGCATCTAATGTTATTTTGTTAAGGCCTCACTGACCTTTTTTTTATTATTATTATTTTCCAAGATGCTGCATGCTTGTGCTATGTAGAAAACTTCTGCAGGTACATATATATAGAACAGCCTGATTTTGCAGAAGGTTCTGTGTAACAGCAGAAATAAAAATTTGCAGGAAGACAGGACTGCCTATATTCTCTGCCTGATAGGTAGATCCATATTAAACCACTGTCTTAGTGTGGACATCACAACATTGCAAAGATGTGATGAAAGCACACCACAACAGCACACTATAATGTCAAGAATATATTTAGGCTGCAGAACACCATCTAGAACAGAGCTTTCAGACAGCACAGTGATATCAGTTACCAGGTTTTGTCATAGCCTGACTCATAGTCATACTTAATAACTGTTGCTTTTAGTAATAAACAGTAATGTAGATACTAGAAAGCATGTCACTAAAAAAATCAAATAAATAATGTAAAAACAAGCATGTAGGTGGCTGAAATTAATAATTTTACGTGCCATAACTTTAAGCAATTAATATAGGAGTTCATGGGAAACTGAAAATATAAGTCAGGACAAGCTGCCTATTTTTGACATGGTGTTGCAATAAAAACAAAATAATAATAATAATAAAAAGCAAAAACTGGTAACGTAACTAAATTCTCTAGATAAATCCTGAGAATTGAACATTTTTAGGCATTAAATGTAACATATGAAATCTCAGTACAGAAACAAGTGCTATATAAAAAACAATTTTACACTAAACAGAGAGAAAGCTAAATTATTTAGGATGGTGGTTTTATTGAAAACAACAACAACAACAAAACCATCCTGCTTTCTCTTTTAATTTTGGTTCTTTTTGAGTATTTATTTTCTGTAAGTTTAGTAAGTTTTTTTTTTCCTAAATATATAGTTACTATACCATTATGAGTGGAGTATATCTTTGTTCAGTTTTCCATCACTAATGTCTGAATACAGATGAGAATATTCATCAAGGATAATTTGCATACTGTTTTTCAAATTTGTTTTGGCGTGTCGGTGCATTTAGATTTTTAAGTTTGCTTTTTTTCTTGGTTATAATATGCAAATCTCTCCAGGACTTCTCAGATATTGAAACAAGATAAATTCTTTGCTCAGAAAATTCAGCAGCTTCTAATATTATGATATAGATATATATATTATATAGTGATAGTAATGATATAGATATTGCAGTAGTTAAATCCACATTATTTGTATCTCATACTGAGAACTGGGAAAGACATAACATAAATTGTGCAATAATATTATGAAAAATGTAATAATTCTTCTCTAAGAGACAGTGTCAGAAGAGACTGTGAACTAGATTTAGAAAACAAAGTGCTGTAAAAGGGTTACCATATAGAACCTCTCCTTTAAAAGCCATTGGAGTGAAAACTACAGACCTGAGTTAAAAATTATGTGCAATACATACAATGCATAATACAAGCAAGAAAGCAGGTGCTTCAAAAGGGAGGGAGGGTGCAAAGATGATGGAGCCAAGCTCTTTTCAGTGGTATCCAATGCCAGGACAAGAGGCAATGGGCCCAAACTGGAACACAAGAGTCTGAATATCAGGAAGCTCTTCTGTACTGTGTGGGTGACAGAGCACTGGCACAGGTTGCCCAGAGAGGTTATGGAGTCTCCCTCCTTGGACATCTTCAAAAGCTGCCTGGAAGTGGTCCTGAGCAACCTGTTCTAGGTGTCCCTGCCTGAGCAGTGGGTTGGATCAAATGACCTTCCAACCTCAACCATTCTGTGATTCTGTGATACAACTCTCTCTAAATGTTAGAAGCCTCGGTTGCTCTTTCATAATGGGGATGATTCTCTTCCCCTGAAGACTGTGGGGAACAACATGACCTTTCAGAGCTTTTCCCAGCAGATTAGTACCTGATTAGTACTTTTACAAGATAAAGGTAGACTAATCTAAGAGCACCAAGAGCATCATCAAGCACCAAGTACCAAAGATTCCTAGGGAACGCTGAGGTGGAATTAGGCACTTCCCAGGAGAAGCCAGAAGACAGAGAAATTATTTCAGCAAGGACAGAGAACAAGTTTTGTCCTCTTCCTGTAAGGAGTGTGGTGGAAAGCATGACCATTCAGAAATCTTGTCCTTTGGCTCATTACATGGATGGTAATGACACAGTTTCATTTCTGTACAGAGAGTCTTTCTTAGAAGAATCTGCTGCCTAGGATTTTTGTAAGGGAGAGGAGAAAGGTAATTTTCTAACTTTTCAGAAAGAAAATGTAATTAATCTGTCCTTTTCACAGGAGAATGTCCTAACCTTTGAGTAAATAGATTAATGAATGACAAGTGGTCTGTTTTTCCCCTTCAGCTATTGTGCTAAAAATAGTGATTACAATCCTTTTCCATTTGCTTTAGGTACTATCCTGATACCTATTCTGAAGAACTTTCTATGCACACATAAATGAATGCAACAAGACTAAAACCTTAATTCTTTTGTTCTAAGGAAACAGAGCACCAAACTAAAGCTTAAATATTGTGTGATTAAGTATTAGATTCAGACATCTAAATTCAACCTAAGTTGTATTTCATGCTAATTAGAAAGTACATTTTGGATCAAACAACTAGTGCATAACCATCATTGCTGGTGGCTACAGCTAGCATACAAGCATCTCCAAAATCATGGGTAATCTCTTAGCTAAACCTATTGATATCAATATTCCACATGTACTTAAGTTTTGTCATTAAACTTACTAGGAATTTGAATTTCTCTCTCTAGGATGCGTGGTGTAGATTTTACCGGGCATAAGTAATAGATTTAGTTCCACAAAAAATACTGTTGCGTGAGAAGGGAATGTTTTGTTCATTTTACTCAATTTGTTAAAGGTAAAAGTACTTAATTCAAGAAAGTGTCACAATACTTGCTACATGGACAGAATTAAATCATGGCCTTTCTAAGAATCTTTCATTTTTCCTTGAAAAAAAAAATAAATCTAAAGTAATGTAAATTGCACAGAAAAAAAAATATTTCAGCTGTTAAAGCATTCATCCTGGGAGTAGAATGATATGCCAGTCTTTCTCCTGTAATAATATATTGTATGTTTATTAAGCAAGTCCTCAAGACCACTTGTATCTTACTAATTGAACTGCTTAAACCATTAGATATGAGTAACACTTTATCTTTCACTTTGTGTTCCACAAAAGAATGAGGAAGAACGTGCACAAGTTATGCTTCTGTATGCATGTCTTCTTAAGTAATTTTGATGACATATTATTCAGCATGTAAGGCCATTCTTATGTGTTTATCTGTCCTTGCATGTTCCAAATATACTGATAAACTGTATTCTGGATTACACATACTTCAAGATAACAGATGCTGACAAGTTAGTTATTTAACTGCTAAGCTTCTTCTCTGGATCAGAAGCTCATCCTCTTGGGTTGATATTCACATAAACACCAAAGCAAATGAGTTTTCTATTCTAAAAGGGAAATAAGAATTTTCAGACTGAAGTAATGCTGGAGTTCCACCATCACAGTGATATATTTTAATCCAGAATTTCTCCCACTTTTAGTATGTACTGTGTCTCAAATAGTTCAGTTGCCATAAAAACAAAACAGACAAAAAAAAAGGCATAGTGTTTATTTCAAAAATATTCTGAGTCTCTGAGAATTTACTCAAAAAATAGAGGAAGGAGCAACAGATCCTGTCTAAGATATAGGTTTCTATGTGTTGACTTAAAGATAGCAATGAAAGTGGCCTAGTGGAGATTATAGTAGCTAAACAAGACCAGAAATACTATAGAGGCAGAAACATTAAAAGTAAGTCCAGGTAAGAGCTTGCTAGTGAAAACAAAGATGAAGCTGTACTGTCCTACACCTGTTTCACAAAGAGATGAGTCAAAAAATAAGATTATCAAAGAGATTCGGTCAATATTTGGGAGAAAAAAAATGTACGCATTAGAGACAGTAATGAAACTACAAAGCTATTGATGAATATGGGATATACATTGAGTATAGATGACATAAATCACTAAGCAATTGAAAGAAATAGCTGGAAATGAGGTGAGATTGTGTGTGGATGGGAACAACACATTATATATGACTACCAGTTTCATCTTGGCTAATGTACTAATGTGTGACATTAATACTGTGAACTGATTAAAAGTGTAAACATAATTATCTACACATATTTACCAAAGAGATAACATAAAAATCTTCAATACAGATTTAAGTTTTTATATAGTTTAATGAAAAATGCTATGAATAAGTTATCTCCCTACTGATTTATTATCTTTAATTTTTTTTTCCTTTCTCATGAACAAAGATTTAAAGGGGACAATCAAAGGAATAAGTGCTCTAAGAATTATTTGATTTCTACTGTAAATGTATTTGTTCTGAAAGGTCTATGCTAAATGCCCATTGTTTATTTGACTACTTTACCTCTGTTACTTGACTTAGAATGTTACAATGATAGAGTAAAAAACAATGGCTACTTTTGGCTTTTTTTTTTTTTAAATAGATGGTAAAAAATAGATCCAACCGTTAATTTGAAATGAGTTAAATAACCCAATAACAGTATGAATTCGACAAGAAATATTCAGCTATCTTTTTCTACAGGGACGGAGAAAAGCATGTATCATAAAGGTTACATTGACAGATCAGGGACAGACACTGACTTATCTAACATTAATTAATTAAGTGAGAGAAACAGGAGAAAGTATGCATACCTAAAGTAACTTGCATGATCAGACAACTTACATTTTTGCTTTATCTTTGCAAAACATTTTGTTATCACTGGCAGCGCACAATTCAAATGGAACATAAAATGAGGATCATGTTTTCTTAATGTGTATATGAAGCACCTAACAAACTGTTGGAGTCTGTACTACAGACAAATCATAACAGACGTAGGTTCATTTTGGGCATCTACAGATCATTGGATGAACAGTATCCAATAGCATCCAAGAAAAACAAAATTAATGGCAGGTTTTATAGCAAAGGAGAAAAGGAAACTTATAATACAGTTATAACTGTATAATGGTCAGGTTGGACCAAAACAAATGAGGCTGTAATGACTCTGAAGAGAAAGACGAATATGACTACCCTGTGTTGAAGCAAGAATAAGAATCTGTAACATCACACCTCTCTAACAGGACTTTTTATTTAAATTATACTTCTTGGGAATCTTTACTTACCCCCTGTTAGGTCATGGCATTCAACAAACACTCAGCAAGAGGCCTGGAGAAATACTACAGCTATCTTTACAGCTGAAATAAATTTTGGATCCAATCAGTTCCAAATCAGATCAGATGAGCTACGGAGCTCACTTTTACATTCCTTTTTGTACTTATGATCATAATCATAGGAGCGTTTCTCACACAATAAATCAGAACTAAAAGAAGGGACTGTCCCAAGTTTCTCTGACTTATGCTGAAGGCTACCAAAACCATCCATTTAGTAAAGCTAGCTTTTATTAGGAAAAAAAAAAAAAAAAAAAGCAAACTAGAACAAAGTCCTTCTTTAAGAGAGTGAAAGTGCAAATCCTCTGTGGCCACACAAAATAATATGTTTGAAATATACTTCACAAACATTGAGTAAATTGGAAAAAAGAGGTTAAAAATCTGTCACACAGAATCACACAGAATCGTTCAGGTTGGAAGAGACCTCCAAGATCACCTAGTCCAACCTCTGACCTAACTCTAACAAGGCCCACACTAAACCACATCTCTAAGCTCAACATCTAAACGTCTTTTAAAGACCTCCAGGGATGGTGACTCAACCACTTCCCTGGGCAGCCCGTTCCAATGCCTAACTACCCTTTCGGTAAAGAAGTTTTTCCTAATATTCAACCTAAACCTCCCCTGACGCAACTTTAGCCCATTCCCCCTCGTCCTGTCACCAGGCACGTGGGAGAAGAGACCAATCCCTACCTGTCTACAGCCTCCTTTAAGGTACCTGTAGAGAGCGGTAAGGTCGCCCCTGAGCCTCCTCTTCTCCAGGCTGAACAACCCCAGCTCCCTCAGCCGTACCTCGTAAGACTTGTTCTCCAGACCCCTCACCAGCTTCGTTGCCCTTCTCTGGACTCTCTCGAGCACCTCCATGTCCTTCTTGTAGTGAGGGGCCCAAAACTGAACACAGTACTCGAGGTGCGGCCTCACCAGAGCCGAGTACAGGGGGACAATCACCTCCCTAGTCCTGCTGGCCACACTGTCATAGATGACCACAATAACCACAGTAGCTTTTGTATTAAAAACACTACACAGGTTGAAGTTTTCAGCAATTCATTCACTTTATTTTTGGGAAATTGACGAAGTTGCAAATTTTCAGCTGTTTCCTTTAAAAGGGATTCAATTAGTAGTATAAGGCTATTTTTTTTCCTCTGAATAATACCTTAATTTGCTTTTTCACTTTCTGTTTTTTTTTTTTAATCATCTGATTTATTTTATTTAACAGTACTCAGCTTCCTTGTCTTATTTATGCTCACTGCTTTAAAAAGAACTTGAGCCAAAGCTTCCTGAACTTGAAAGAAGTTAATATAATTAGATCCATGATCTGGTTCCCCAGTTTTTATAGAATGGTACATAAGAATTGTATGCAGTCATTTTTCATATGCTTAACCTAGAAAACAGCAATTACTAGGTTTATAGAGATTAGCAAAGAAATATTAAAGGGATAGTAAAGGACTAATCTTTTAAGTTTTAAAACTGAATTAAATAATCTTGTTAACAAGACAGTGATATTACAGTAGCAGAGGCCTGGATTCAATAACACAAGTTGCAGTGACCCTGTGACCAGTGTACATTGTTCCTGAACAATTGAGCCTCAATGCATTTGACTTGGAGTCTGAATTTTCTAACAACCACAATGTCAAGATGAACTAATATATTTTTAAATGTTACCTTCAAAAATCTGTTTCTATTAGAGTCACTGGAACACTCCTTGTGCTGATGATGTCTGATACAGTTCTTCATGCTTGAATATATGTAATGTAAAATTTCTCTTCTCAGGATGTAAGGTAGAACCACACAGATATGTACCAGTAATATTTACTTGAAGTAAATTAATTTTAGGAATAAGTAATCATCTTTCTACATTTTAGCTAGATCACAGAGGCCTTCATTTTTACAAAGGTCATTTGTTGCAACACCAAATTTTCAGAAGCCTTAAGAAAGCATAATAGTAGAAGCCAAGGCACTCTTGAAATAAATAAGTATTAGATGGAGAAACGTGTTCACCATGAAAATAATTATCTCCTTCACTAGTCAGGGCATTGAAGGAGACCAGTGTTCTTGCTCTTCATTAATTTGTCCCTTAATTGTGTCACAGAAAGTAAACAGTTTCCACCTAAGACCTTAACAGCTGGTGTATTCTGGTTGTTGAAGTTAAAAGATTGAAACTAGCTTCTCTTAACATAGAGGTTTGAATGTCTTCGGGATTTAGGCAGTTGTACCCAAGTACATTACTAAAACTTTATGAACTCTTTGCTGTAGCTGATTAAATTTGTATGAATAGAACAGGTGTTTGTTCCTCAGCTCTTTCAGTTACAACCCAGAACGAATGACAGTTAAAACTGAAGGTATTGGTAATTCAGATCAATTTTTAAACTTCAAAAGGTGAGGAAAGAAACATGAGGGGGAGAGGAGGGGCAGGCCCTCATCTCTTCTCTCTGGTGACCAGCGATAAGACCTGAGGGAATGGTATGAAGCTGCGACAAGGAAGGTTCAGGTTGGATGTTGGGAAAAGGTTGTTCACCAAGAGCGAGGTTGGGCACTGAACAGGCTCCCCAAGGAAGCGGTCATGGCACTGAGCCTGTCAGAGTTCAAGAAGCATTTGGACAACATTCTCAGATATATTGTCTGATTTTTGAGTGGTCCTGTGCGGATCCAGGAGTTGGACTCAATGATTCTTGTGATCCTTCCAACTCGGGATATTCTATGATTCTATGGTCCATTAACAGGCAGAGCACTGGAACAAACAACTACTTGCTACTACCTCTGCTGCCAAAGGTAAGTCAGCACCTAGAAATATTACCAGCATGCACATAGACAGCTAGAGACTTCATGTATTGCAAGGCTAGATGGGACTTTTGTGAATAGCAGTATTGACTCATTTTGGTATCTGAAATGATTCTTAGTGCCTAAATCCCTATTATGATTCTAATCCTAAGGGCGTTAGCTAGAAACTTGTATAATAGTATTAATAATGCAGAAAGAATTCACAGCAGTCTTGTGAGGATTAATTAGCAATTACTTGCAGACTGCTTTGAAGATGTAAAATGCTGTATCATTATTAATAATGTGATAGTAATTATTTAAAGGCAAGATACTATTCCTCCCTTATTTTGAAGACTTAATTAATTCTATAATTGTTTATAGCAACAATTAATCAATGAATTTACACCCTTTAAGAGAAGTGAGGTGAGATGTTGATTTACTAAATTTATTCCTCTGAAGGAAAACTGATGAAGAATAAAAGAAGCTGTAAGTAAAAGCCTATCCTAAAAATAACAAAAATAAAGGAATAGTAAATGCTAAAGGCTAAGGGTATTTAAAACAATAAAGAAATCTTCAGGATCGATGAGAAATTCTCCCAGAAACAAAATAAAACAAAACAAACAAAAACTAATAAAGGAAAACAGTTTAAAATAATTACTGGAAAACAAAACACAAAAGGCATACGAAATTTGAATTTCCCAAAGTAAGATGCTGAAAAAGATGTGTCATATGCTTTCCCCAGCCTTGAGAATTTTTAGTTGTTTTTGACTGACACACCTAAACTCTACAGAAAGCTTCTGAAATTTGTATAATGTAGATTCCCGGTCCTAAGCACCAATTCTTTTACTTTACAAATCCATTCCAATTGCTTTGTGTGTTGTGGGAATAGCTTATGTGCAAATTCTATGACATTTTTCAGATGTTCTGATTCTCAGTTTCAATATTAAGGAAAATAATAGTAATAATAATCATCATCACCTCCTTGTAAGGACACTGACTTTATCATGTATTTGCAAGGCAATCAGTATTTTAGGATGGATGTTTTCTTCAGAAAATATTTTCAACCAAAACTCGTGAATAAGTTTTATTCTCTGAGTTTGTACAGTTAACTATATTTTTTAAAGATGTTTTGGCTTTAAACTTTCCAGCTGTAATCTAAAAAATAAAAAAAACATTAGCAATACAGCTTCATTCTCCATTTAAATATTCCTTCAGTACTGTATGAGGAGCTTAGGAAAACTATTTTAACAAGTATGTTTAGTCTTCATTTGAATTTCTTCATCTTCAAAATATAGGTCAAATCTAATTAAATCTATGGGGAATTAATATTATTTGGGGGAATAGGAAAGCATAAATGAGTAAAAACAAATCTCAGTTCTGTGATTTATTATTGTAGGAGTTATTTGATCATGTAACTCTGAATATATAACCACCTCATCTGCTATCAGCCCATCTCAGAAAGTTTCCATATTTTTGTGTTTTATGACTCCTTCTCTGTCTGATTCTTATGGTAAGATTTTTTTTTTTCCCTTAAGTAGTTTTCCATCTCACCAGTCAACCCATTCCTTTCCTTAATATGCTACATCCTTTCTGAACAGTGTTCAACAGTACTCATCATGAGTATAGCAATGAAGTATTTTTCATCAGAAAAAGCCAAATCCTCACAAACATTTTTTTCCTTAATGAAAATAATTCGATATTCACAAATTGTTTGAAGGACTTCTTCAGTCCAAGCTCACAATAGAAACAAAAGACTCTGAAAATGCAGGAGAACCAAAACCTTTTTTTTTTCCCCAGAGACATTTATGACACAACCCCTCTGTGAAAAAATTCTCAGTTGAGTCAGTGTGAAGTCATGTTCATTGAGCAAATTTACCTGATTGTCCTCAGAGGCAATACAATTACATTTATGTGGAACCATGGCTGCAAAACAAAAGATTATATGTTTAGTGAGACTTTGCTGATGGAACCACATTTCTTTCTTACTTGCCTCACATTTACTATGAAATAGTGTACCAAGCCAGTGAGCACCCAGGCCAAAGAAGTTCAGTCCCAGGTTGTGAATGTCTACTCCAAAGGGTATAAACATTCTCTCAGGAATTGGCTTGCTAATGTTGCATGGGAGTGCCTATACCACCAGACAATTGGCTGTTTGAATTTATTGGATTCTTTGGCTTGTGTCTGCAGAAATGATAATGGACCAGGACCATTCTCTGGTACCATAGCCAAATGATCAAACGGTGCTGACATCACCAATCCAGTGGGCATTTTCAATGCACAAGTTGACATGACTGGATTTTCAACAATGTAGCAGCCAATTTGTTTTTGAAAAAAAAAAAAAAAAAAAAAAGATGGAAAAAGAAGCCTTTCCTTTGGGCTAGGGAAAAATAAATAAATAAATAATTTAAAAACTACCCAGAAAGTAAAAGATTACACTTGAATTCTTCTTCATTTTGTGTTGTTAAAACTTATGTTTCCCAATAAAGTATTTTAACCCTGACATTTTAAGGTGTTTAAAGCACAACAACACACAATCATCTTAGGCAAGCAAGGCTTCTGTTCAGAAAGGAAGTCAGTATTCTATGAAAGAGTCCTTATCCCGCTTATCCTTATCCACACTTATGTGAGAAAACAGAATTGTTGTTGTTGTCCTTTCAGCCTAGGACTTTTTAACACAACAAAAAAATTCAAGCTATAGGTAGTATATGGAGCTAAGAATCTTCCCTCACACACTGTCAAAATGGAAGGACATATTCCCTTTACAGGTTTGACTCAATAATGACTCGATAATTTCTCATTCAAGTCATTATTAATTACTTGAATGAGAAAGAATATTTTATTTCCAGATAGCACAAAATGAGTACAAGCTTCAGGTACATGGGAGAGAAGGCTAGAATTCAAATTGATTTTAACAAATTGAGGAAAAAAGAGGAAAAATCTAAGAAGTTGCATGCAAGACAGTTGTTTAGGAATAATCAGCTCTTCATATTCTAGCTGCAGTATAACTGACTATTATCAATTCTACTAAAAACTGCTAGAGAAAGTTCCATCCAGTAGAAAAATTCCACATCCAGCAGCAATGACCAGGCAGACAGCCTTTCTCTCTGCTATCTAATCAGTGTGTGTGTGTATATATATATTTCTTTATTTATTTATTAGTATAGAGGAACGGTAATTGAAAAAAGTAAACAATATTGTCTACTTATCGTTTTCTAACTCTCAAGCATTAAGCCATTTCAGCCTTTAAACAACAAATACAAAGATTTTGGGGGATGAATTGCTAATAGATGCATTTTAAAATGTATCTTACCATTGGGGACTCTATAGAGAATTTTTATATTTGTCTAAGTCAGCTTTAATATTGTTTGCTGACCCAATGACACTTGCTATGTACAACCTCTGCTAGAAATCCTTGTAATCTTAATTCTGATTGACACATTAAACCAAATTCATTTTGAGTGAAGTAATATTAGTGTAATCTCGGTCTCTAATTAAATGAATAGCTAAACTCCTTACTGATTGCTTGAATTATAAAACCCATATCTTCCAATAAAAATAAATACATAAATTTAAAATGTGATCAAACTCCACAGTTAAGAAATTCTAATGCATTTCAGCTACAAGAAATTTGAGCTTGCTTGAAATTTCAATAGGTAATTCTTACTAATAATTTTTAAGTGACAGATGTATTAGGCTTAACATGCATTTCTTCAGGTTCTTTTAAAATTGTAATAACACAATAATAGGTAGAGAACATAGGGTAAGATGTTGTATTCAAAGGGGAGCAGAAATCATCCCTAAAAAAGGCAAATACTATTTATCTGCCATATTAGTGTCATTTCTTTTCATGTGATTGTGTCTTTTATCATTGATACTCCCTTAATTTCTTCTAAAACTTTCTTTAGACTGAATATACAATCAGAATACTGATAGTTTAATTGAATTGATACTTGATTTTCCTTTTTACTCTGGATTCTCTTGAAATATTAATTAGAAAATATTTAACAAAATTTTTTCAGTTTTTTTCAGAAACTTTTTTCAAAGTTTTTCAGTCAACTTTCTTAGTATCTGCTGTCTCTCAACGTTGAAGTCATTTGGTACTTTGCATAACTGTAAAGTTTAGTTACCAACTTAAAAAAAAAAAAGCATAGTCATTTTCCTTCTGTTTGATAGATCTGGCTATCAAAAAGTAAAAGTACACATGGCAAAACAGATATCATTTACCAGTTTCTTTTACTGAATTTATAGTTTAATTTAATTTGCCTTTTAAATTTAAATACTAATTTAGAATGATCACTAGATCATCCACCTTTCCAGGTACAATGTAATATTAAGCTAATAAACTGGGTTGCTTACAATGTGTAATGTCACCAGTCTGAAGCCTTTGAAATGAATTACCTATGTTTGCTGAAAGAAATGCAGTGCTTAATTCTGTCATTTTTGTCCTAAGGCTAAGATGGCAGTGATTCTTATATCAAAATAAGTAGTTTAACTATTTAGTCCATCATAGGATGTCACACTCAGCAACAAAAGCTGGGAAAGGGGAAGGAGAAGGGGGTGAGTCTCGTTATGAAGACATCTGTCCTCCCAAACACCCGCTACGTGTATTGACGCTCTGCCTCTCTTCGTTGATAGGAAGTAGGGAATAATTGTTTTTTTTCTCTTTGCTTCCATGTGGCCTTTTTTTTTTTTCCCCCTCTTTCTTTTCTCTTTAATTAAAGTATCCTTATCTCAAACTGTGAGCCTTTTTCTTTCCATCATACTTTCTTCTCCCCCTCTTCTTTTGAGGAGGGGAGGGAGTGAAAGCATGGTTGTGGTCGAGTTCAGCTGCCCAGCAGGGTAAAACCACCACAAATACTTACTAGGGTGATCTACTGTGGTGAAGCTTGAGATTAAATGACTAGGGAAGTAAATCTCCTAAAATAGCTTTGTGCCTGAAGAAAGTATATTTAGAATATTGTTTCCATTGAAAAAGAGAAATGTATTTGGACAGTCTTTTTTTGATTTATCATTTCACTGATCTGGATTAGAGTCCTAGTCCCATATGAGTCTCCCAGCCAGTTGCGGACATTCAACTGAAGAAGCATTAAACTGCAACAGGAACATGGGAATAAATGGCTGGAGAGGGAGAAGGGCAGAAGCTTAAATGGTTTTGGCTGCAAACAGAGTTGAAAAATTGAACTATAGCCTGAGCCAGCTGGTACTGTAATCAAAGCATTATCAAAAAGCAGAGATGTTCGTAAAAGGAAAAGAAAAAAAAAAAAAAAGTTCAGTTTTTCTTCCCAGAATATTTCCTAGGCAAGAAAAAAAAAAAAAAAGATTCTAAAATTCTTGAAAGCTTGAGTTTGGATTTAGATTCAGCTATTTATAATTCATTAGAAACAGAACTAGAATATTAAAAATTGTACTTTGTATCCAAACTTACTTTATTGTTTACTTCGTCATTTTGGCAAAGGAATATGAAAAGTCTAATTTTGGTAGCTTATTACACTCACTTCTCACTCTCTTTATTCAGATGTGAACTATATACAGGATAGACCAATAGCAAAGCAGATCTAAATATCTAAAGAATAATTTTGGTGGAGGTTTTTCAGCTTTGTTTATCATAAGGAAGCTACGTCTTTCACTAATTCTGCTTCTTACCAAGTAAGCATTGCATTTTTCCTCAGGGATAAAAATATAAATATTCTGTGGAGAAGAGAGTATTTCTGTATGTATATTAAAACCATATTTTTTTGCACTTAAATGCAGCTTCCATAAAGTAGAAGTAACAGTTTTACTTTAAGAATGTTAGGACATTAGGACACTGGGATCTTTTTACAATTGCACTTTTTTTTTTTTTTTTTTTTCCTAAGAACAGCAACTGCAAGTCTTATTTGTGCCTTGTATTCCCAGGACTACTCCTGTGTCCTCTGTTAATGACTATTTTTTGCTTTGATGTTCTTCAGTTCTTTCTGTCACTGTTGTACAACAAATTGCCCCTGATCCAATACATTTGCTATCCAGAGATTCCAGTTCTTTCACAAGGAATGACCACAGGCTCTGGCAGGAACAGTTTCATTGTGTACAATGCATGGCACTAATGCATTCAAGATCATTACTTTCCTTTTATATACTGGTCAAAACAATAGAGGATTATTTTATGTTAGCCTCTTCACTTAAGTGTTTACATTCTAGCCCTGCTTTTCTCTTTCTTTTCCTCTGTTCCTGTTATTTTATAGGACCATTTATCTCCTATCACTCTCCCAACTTTTGTAGAAGAATAGCTCTCTTGACCAAAGCTTGTCGGAGTCCTCCTTTGATTAATGTTTTAGCAAAGTGTTTCTGTGGTTATAAATATTAATTTATGCTAAAGCATGGTCTACAATGACCTGAAATGTCTCATGGGGAGGAATGAACAAAAGTCCAGAAAAAGACAACCACACCTTCTGTTAAGCAGAGTAATTTTTTTTTTTTTTATCTCTTTAAGAAGTGTATGTGCACACCTATGTTGATACTTTGAGGGGGCTTGGATGGGAAGATTTCAGTAACTCAGGTCTTTGTCCTGTATAAGTTTTCGGTCCTTTGTCTCTTCATTCAGAGGAAATTTTTAAAATGTTTTAGTCTATATTCCAATCTGGAAGTTCTGTTTCTAGCAAAATCATTGGTAGCATGAACATTAACAGATTTTCATAAAAGTAGCTATATTAAGAGGCCACCAGCTTAGTTCTCACATTCCTACAGAGAATTCCCATCAATGTAGCTCCATATATTACTTCAATGAGATACCTCACTTGTAAAAATGAATCAGATTGAATCTTGAAAGCTTCTTCACCTTCACTGGCATTTCTGAACCACACCTATCAATGTCTTATATTAAGACCAAGCTATCCAGCACTACTTTGACAGGTGTTATTATTAGAAACTGGAATGAAAATGTTTGTACACTTTTGCAGTATGTCAAAACATAGTGATTGCTGTTTTTTCATGTAATGAAAATATTTTCCAGTTATATTGAAAGCACTCCACCTTAATATTAAATAATACAAGTTACAACTAAAAATAAAGTGCTACTGTAGGACTCAAAGAACAAAACTGTGTTGCATTCTTCTTTAATACTTAATTGATGCATATAAGCTAGTGTCATTGCCAATACAAGACAAATAATGTCTGATTTTGCATTAGATAAGCTGAGGGTATCAGTAAAGTCAGATGTATTAACTATAAAAGATTAAAATCAAAATTATGTTGACTTTAAGGATTCATTTACATTCTTTAATGAGTTTTGGTAGACATAAAAACTCAAACTACAACAGTGTTAATATGGCTGCATGCAGCAAAACCAGATAATTGCATACCCTTGTTGTATCTCCCACAGTATGATAAACAGCACAAGACCAGTTTTACAGTGGTCAACATATTTATTTTTTGTTGAGGTTTGAAGCAGAATAGAAGAGGTCATCATTATAAAGAACTGTTGGGCTTGGCCATCATTATAAAAAATTAATCCTCTGGCTCCAGACCTTTGACTCCACCTTTATTTTGAAAGCAAACAGAACCCTCAGGATTTTGATTCCTTTCAACATCACACACAAGTAGAATTCCAGAAAGCTTTCATAATTCACTCTAAGGTACAGATGTTCTCTAAGGATATCATGGAATCACAGAAGTGAGGCTGCATGGCATCTCTAGAAATCCAGTTGAATCCCCTGCTCAAAGTCAGATCAGCTAAAGCATGTTGTTAAGGAGTGTGTCCTACAGTCCAAGACATCACTGAAAAACTTAAACAATGGTACACCATTACTGACTGGCCTTCAAGCAGCTAATTGTCACCCAAGAAAAGAGACCACCCTCCTCACTGCAATCTCCTTTCAGGGAGTTGTAGAGAGTGATGAGGTGTACCTTCAGCTTCCTCTTCTCCAGATTAAACAACCCCGATTCCTTCAGCAGCTCCTTGTAACTCTTGCTTTCTAGTCCTTCCATCAGCTTTGTTGCTCTTCTTTGCACACACTCGAGCAACTTGATATCCTTCTTGTAGTGAGGGGCCCAAAACTAACCACAATATTCGAGGTGCAGTCTCACCAGTGCTGCATAGAAGGGGGCAATCACTTCCCTAGTCCTGCTGGCCACACTATTGCTGATGCAGACCATGATGCCATTGGCCTTCTTGCCCACCTGGGCACACTGATGGCTAATGTTCAGATGGCTGTTGATCAGCACCCCCAAGGTCCTTTCCTGCTGGACAACTTTCCAGCCACTCTTCCCTAACCCAGATTGCTGCCTCAGGTTATTAAGACCCAAGCGCAGGACCTGGTGCTTAGCCTTGTTGAATATTATGCAATTGGACTTGGCCCACCATTCTGGCCTATCCAGATCGCTCTGCAACACCTTCCTACCCTTAAGCAGATCAAGAGTCATGCTTAACTTAGTATCAGCTGCAAACTTACTGAGTGCACTCAATCTCCTTATCCAGATCATTGATAAGGAATGTTAAACAACACTGGCCCCAGTACCAAGCCCTGGGGAACACCACTGGTGACCAGCCACCAAAAGGATTGAACTCCATTTGCTACGACTCTTCAAACCCAGTCATCCAGCCAGTTCTTCACTCTGCAAACTGTACATCTGCCCAAGCCATGAGCAGCCAGTTTCTCCAGGAAATGATGTGGGAACAGTATCAAATGCTTTACTAAAATACAGCTAAAAACCATACGTAGTCCTTCTCTCATCCACTAACTGGATCAGCTTAAGATCAGCTTAGTCAGTCAGGACCTGCCCTTCATAAACCCATGCTGGCTGCTTCTGATCACTCCATTGTCCTGTATGTGCCATTATGACATCAAGGTGACATACTCCATAACCTTCCCTAGTACCAACATCAGACTGACAGGCACGTAAATCCCTGGATACTCCTTCCTGCCCTTCTTGTAGATTGGAGTCACATTCACAAACCTCCTCAGTTAGCCAGGACTGATGGTAAATTGTTAAAAGCGGCTTGATGAGCACTTCCACCAGCTCCTTCAGTATCCTTGGATGAATCCCATCTAGACTTACAAAAGTTCAAACAATGTAATAGATCACTTACTGTTTCCCACTGGATTACAGGAGCTTCACCTCATTCCTTGTCACCATCTTCCAACTCAGAGATCTGGCTATCCTGAGAACAATTAGCCTTACTAATAACAAATGAAGCACCTCAGTCTCAGTTGTCAGCCCTTCAGTTTTATGGGCCTGTCCTTAGCATCTGCTGAACAGGTGCTTGACCCTCCCTAATCAAGAATCAGTTGGAAACAAAAAGCTTAAAGCACCCATTTATTTAGGAACAGTTGACAGAGCTGGTGAGAAGCTGCTAGAGCTTGCTAACAACAAAATGCTGCTGTAACTTTCTTTCCCCAGTAGCACCAGGCATCCTGAAGCTCCTCAGAGGGTTCCCAGGAATCCCCTGATAATGACAGAGTTCTCAGAGGAGCAGGAAAATCTCAAAGTAGAGCCCAGAAACTGCTGCAAAAGCTGTTGTATCTGTTGGCTTCTATACATGAATAAAACCAATTACGTGAGTTTATTCTCAGTAAGAACTCCCACAGTCTCTCTGTAGATATCCAATTAAAGTTTTCCTCTCATTAATTTTTGTGCAGTTTGTTATTGCATTTCAAGTGAAGGACTCCAACTACACAGCTATCCTGTGACATGCAGGACACCCCATACACACGATTCCTTCTTCCCATAGAAGATATCTGAACCAAACTTTACAGATTCAAACTTGCGTAGTTCACCAGCACCATTTTCAACTTTGTCTATACAATCATACATCTCATAATAATTTTATTTATTTATATATTTCATGATTCAGGGCAATGAATAGATATCAGAACTAGCCGTATTTCACTCAATATTGTACTAATTCCTTCCAGGTAATTCCTTAAACATAGGACTCCAGAAAAAAAGGCCTTGAGATAGATGTCCTGGCTGATAGTCAGATTTTGTCAGGTTCTTGATATTTTCATTTACTTTCAGAACATTATTCTTAAAAAAAATGAAAAGACAGAAAAGGAAATCTAAAAGTGCAAAGAACACCATTTTTCTTGGAGGTGTCAGCTACTGCCACAGAACAGAACACAGCTGTTGCTGCAGAATAAGGACTGCTCATACAATGGATACTGCTGTAGTAAACAGTCCTGCATTCATAATGGAAATCTTCCTTATTCAGCCTTGGTCAGAAATCCTTGAATTATTGTTTGATCTTCCTTTTTCTTTTTTTTTAATGCCTTTAAAAAGAAAAAAGAAAAAAAAAAAAAGGTAGTCAGTCATAGTCTAAAAAGTGTCTGATAGAAAATGCCTATTTATTCTTCCTGTGTAGAAAGTGTCTGCATCTCAGTCTCATGTCAGAAAATGAGAAAAAGTTAATTGAAAACTACTTCAGCCATCATTTTAATATTTTCCTTTGTTTTTACCAGCAGCTAGAAGTATGCACAATAGTTTTACATTACAGACTAGTACCAGACTAGTTTTACATTCAGACTAATGTCTGAAAACAAACATGTAGCTGAGCTTCTAGCTGAAAAGATTAGTTTTTTTTCCTGCATGCATTCACTGAATGGCATTTACTTAGGTAAAGATACATTACATTAATTTTTTCTAAAAGAGTTTATTTTCTGAAAGAGTTTTTGAAAGGGCTTATGATCTGCTTCTTGTTGCTGCATATAGAAATGATGGACCAGGTGGTATTAATTTTACTTCAGTCTTTAAGTCTACATATCCTACCCCTTTGAAAATTGTAGGAATAAGGAAGCTGATAATTAAAATTGAGTGATCCTTTTATCTTTCTGGATGAAAGGACTGATTAAGGTACTCTATGAAAGAAAAAAAAAAAAAGAGGTGCAGTATCTTCAAAGGAAAAATAAAATAGTCAATGCTGACAATCTCCAATTTTGAGTAAACCAGGTTGTTTTCTAGAGCTGGAAATAGCATGTATTTATTAAAAATATTTTTGTTTGCAAGGTTTCTATCAGGGAGATTTTAATTCTAAAATCTGCATTCACTCATATATCTAGCTTGTCTTGTCAACAGACTGATAAAGATGCATGAATCAGAGAGGCAAACAAGTGGGCAATAAATGTTTTAATTAAAATGGCTCCATGGGTCATTCTCATTTAGGTGTACATGGAGTTAGAAATGGATAAATCACAACATCCATTAGAGAACACCAACAGGCTGAAACCTGGGGATAGGTTATCATTGGATGCAGTGAAACTCAACTGAACTTGATGGGAAAAAAAAAAAAGAGAGAGAGAGATAGAACATATTTACTTTGCCACAAATGGTACAATAACTCATGTGCATTCAATTGGCTCAAAGCAGTTAGAAAACAGTTCAGCTGCAGTTTGACCTTAGTGCTTCATGCTTTCTGGTGCTTAAAATGTTTTAGGTGTCATCTACAAAATGCATAAGAGGAATTCACATCAACAGCAGTACAGGAACAAAGCACAGCATATTGGTTTTGAGGAAGCCAGATTTATTTCACAAATATCAAGGTCCTTAACCCAAACACCTTTGTGCAAAGCCTACTTTCTCATGTGTTGCAACTGAATTGCATCTCTGGTACATTTCTTCAGGATATCTGAATTTGTAGTAATATCTCATCAAAACAACATTTTTTTTTTTTACATTTCTTCTTCTATGTAATATTACCTCAGGATTCAATAACAGGAATTTTGGCCTGATTTTGCCAATATACGGTACATTCAACTTTATTTCACAGTAACAAATTATTTTAAATAAATATGCAGCTCCACTGGCTGGCTATACTGCAGAGACAGGATGAATTCTCTCTTAACTTTCTGTATTATGACATACAGCTGAAAGTAACTGTTATTATTTTTAAAGAAAAATAAAATTCATAAAAATGTATGTTTTTACTACCTTATATAACTTGTCTTCCTCACTGTCTCCCTTATCTGCTTGTATGGATATTTATATACAGCAGTTCTTTATGATTCAGATAAAGGATTTTCTTGGATTTAATACAGATGCTTATTTGTAGTGTCTTCGACCTCTGCTTCTTTGAACAATTCAGCAAGAAAAAAAATATATTTACTAGAGATTTTGTCTTAAGTTTAAGACTGTTCTGCAGAAATAATTCTCTCCTCCTAGCCACCTATGCAAAGTACTTATTTGTCTTTAAAACAGGTTATGATTTTAAAGAGAACTTGTTAAAAATAAAAGTGTGAGGAAATGCCTTGAGCTTAGATAACTTAGACTGTGAAACTAAATCACTTAACCAACCCAGTCAATTCAATATACATTGTTTGAAGTCACATGTGCACCACAGTAGATTGTTAAATAGTTGAGGTGGTAAGGGATTTTACTTGTCCTATGCACAGCATATTAGAATCATAGAATCATACAATGGCCTGGGTTGAAAAGGACCTTAAAGATCATCTAGTTTCAACCCCCCTGCTCTGGGCAGGGTTGCCAACTACTAGAGCAGGCTGCCCAGTGCCACAGCCAGCCTGGCCTTGAATGCCTCCAGGAATGGGGCATCCACAACCTCTCTGGGCAACCCGTTCCAGTGCCTCACCACCCTCTGAGTGAAAAACTTCCTCCTAATATCCAACCTAAATCTCCCCTGTCTTAGTTTGAAACCATTCCCCCTTGTCCTATCACTATCAACGTGTGTGAACAGGCATTCCCCCTCCTGTTTATATGCTCCCTTCAAGTACTGGAAGGCCGCAATGAGGTCTCCCCGGAGCCTTCTCTTCTCCAAGCTAAACAAGCCCAGTTCCCTCAACCTTTCTTCATAGGAGAGGTGTTCCAGCCCTCTGATCATCTTAGTGGCCCTCCTCTGGACCCGTTCCAAGAGCTCCACATCCTTCTTGTGCTGGGGGCCCCAGGCCTGCACGCAGTATTCCAGGTGGGGTCTCACCAGAGCAGAGTAGAGGGGGACAATCACCTCCCTCTCCCTGCTGGCCACCCCTTTTTTAATGCAGCCCAGGACATAGTTGGCCTTCCGGGCCGCAAGCGCGCACTGCCGGCTCATGTCCAGCTTCTCGTCCAGCAGGACCCCCAAGTCCTTCTCCGCAGGGCTGCTCTCGAGTTCTTCTTCTCCCAGTCTGTATAAGTGCCTGGGATTGCCCCAGCCCAAGTGCATCACCTTGCACTTGGCCTTGTTGAACCTCATTAGGTTCTCTTGGGCCCACTTCTCCAGCCTGTCCAGGTCGCTCTGGATGGCATCCCTTCCCTCTACTGTATCAACTGCACCGCTCAGCTTGGTGTCGTCCGCAAACTTGCTGAGGGTGCACTCAATTCCGTCATCTATGTCATTGATAAAGATGTTGAAGAGCACCGGTCCCAAGACCGACCGCTGAGGGACACCGCTTGTGACCAGCCTCCACCCAGA
This sequence comes from Anseranas semipalmata, assembly GCA_013399115.1. Taxonomy (NCBI): domain Eukaryota; kingdom Metazoa; phylum Chordata; class Aves; order Anseriformes; family Anseranatidae; genus Anseranas; species Anseranas semipalmata. Next base: position 17,873 of record VXAA01005255.1, on the reverse strand, counting down.
CATAGAACCATTGACGACAACCCGTTGGCTGTGACCAGCCAACCAATTCTTAATCCACCTAACAGTCCATCCTTCAAATCCATACCTCTCCAATTTAGAGAGAAGAATGTGGTGAGGGACCATATCAAAGGCTTTGCTCAAGTACTAGTGATGACAGAGAAGTCTCTATGACTTCAGGAATATTATATCAGTCAGAAATGAAATGAGTACAACTGTAAATTACACACATACTAAAAGTTCAGACTTTTTTATGTGGAGACAGAGAAACTCCGTACCTGTTTTTGTTAAAGTGTATTGTAATGGTTGGTAAAGTCCGTGACAGAAACGAGCTGGCTTTAGGTCAAATTTGTCTTTTCTTAAGCCTTTTCCTCTTATATCAAAAACCTCTAGAGCTGTGTATCCTTCAGTAAAGCATTGCTTTAACCTTCTTGAATGAGGTATGATAATACGGACAATATCTATGCTTGTCTATTCCATCTATATCCATCTATTCCATCCACATGACTGTTCTGAAACTCTGCCACCTCACGCTGTTACCTCATGCAGAACTACATCAATACAGACCTAGCAGATTTGTTTCAGTGGGGTCCTGCAGAGAGTTGATTTTCCTTCCAGTACTAGTTTTAAAATTTGGATTAATTCAAAATATCACAGAAAACAAAACAAAAATAGTTTCTTTTGCTGCACCCAGTAGGCAGGGTAAAAAAATAAGAATGTTTAGGGAAAACTTGGGCTTGGGCTTCCTTTGAAATGTCTGTGCACCAAAATAAATATATTCATGACTGCTGACTAGCACAATGAACAGGGGTGGATTTCTGGGGGGTCAGCTGCCTTCAGTGAACATATGTGAAAGGGCCCACCTTCTGTAGGGATTCATGGTCTTGAGTCATCCCCTAAAGTTGGGGTCTATTTCCATTGAAAGACTAAGCACCAATATCCTTCTTTCCTTAAATGGCTACATGAGCCACCATCTTTTCCCCAGCTGTCAAGGTATACAGTGTTTAGGATAAGTACATTAGAGAACGAATTCACAGCCTTTTTTTGACATGGATGCCAATTCTTAGGTCTCCTTCAAAACTACTGCAGCATACATGCTATAAACTACTATGTGGAAAGGTTATCTTCAATGTACCCATTAGGACTCTTCCACTTTTAATAAAAAATAAGAATTATGACATGAAGGAAAGAGAAGTGATTGAAGCAATTGAATATGACTAGAGGTTAGAGCTTTCACTTAGGAAGGAAGAATTCTGAGTCTCGGTTCTTGCTCCAGGCATTGCAGTTGAATTTTATATGAAAAACTTCAGGAATTGAATGAAAAAATATTTCATCCCCCTTCATAAATGATTGCCTTAAATATAAAGGTTATACATAAAATCATACACAAAGTTTTTTGGCTCTTACCTGGTAGATCTTAATTCTCTGTTTGCACAGCAGTTGGAATTTTCATTACATCACTTTCTTTCCACTATAGTTCAGTGATTAAGATGAGTCTGTAATGATTTGGAGCTTCCTCAAGGCAAAGGAAATAAATCCCATTCCCAGGCGATGGACCTCATCAGTTACAGTGCTAGTTGGGAAAAAGAAGGAAGACCACTTCCTTTTGGTCTAAATTTATGCCTTGCAGAAATGTGGCAGATGTAATGTGCATAGTGTCTGAAAATTTGATCATAAAACATGGCAAAAGTGGATTCCAAAAATATCTAATATATGTAATAGGTCTTGCTATGAACAGGAGCTAAGCAAGGTTTTCAGCTTTGTGTTAACTGAGACTCCCTGTTGTTCCCAGAAGTGGGCTTTTAGCCACCTCTAATATGAAAAAAAAAAAAA
>VXAA01005255.1:0-15982 GCA_013399115.1 Anseranas semipalmata | reverse complement strand
AGGAGAGGAGAGGAGAGGAGAGGAGAGGAGAGGAGAGGAGAGGAAGAGATAAGGAAGCACACTTCATCTCACTTGACTTCAGAAATCTACAATGAAGATTTATACAGATGAATTAATCAGACTTGCATATAGACTTATTTTATATTCAGTAGAAGGAAATGAGCAGTTTTAGAGCTCGTCCTCAGGAGTGCATCCTCAGGTACGCATCTATTATAGTTCATGTAATTCTCAGTGTATAAGCACCTATTTTTTTTCAGTTGACTATAAAAGAAATTTAGGGAGAGTACCTCAAATGTCTTATTGGTGATATATTGCATTATGTGATGAATCCTACATTAAGCACCTTCATAACTAGACAAAAAAAAAAGGGGAGTTTGAAATCTTATGTCTTGCACATAAGTGACATATTGAGTGACATACTCCAACTCAAGTTCACTTTTGATAGCTACATATTTTGTGTGTCTGAGTCCTTTGCACATGCCTATTTCACTGCACATGTCTATGCCTATTTCACTCTCACCACAGCTGCATATAGAGAGTAGTCTGCAAAGGCAGTAATAACTTTAGGTCTTTACTGTAAAATTCAAATGACAAAGCAAGACATAGCTAATGTTTATAAGAGTAAATATAACAACACTTGCTTCTATTAGGCATCTTGATTTTTTTTTTTAATTACCTATTTTTAGAAAGGCATTTGTTGGATCAGATAGAGATTAATGGCTTAATAGCAACGTTTTATAAAATTCACAGGCTGATTCTGTCATGTGAGGACACAAAAGTATTACTTCCCGGGGCTACTTTACAACATTCATGGGCATATGCACTTCCTATGACATTAATAACACTGTCATATGCACAGTTTAAGAAAAGAAAATTCACCAAATGTGTGAGAACTTCATTATTTCATAACTTGGTAAAAGACTAATCTTCAAAAAAATTAAATTTTGTTCTTAAAATTTGAAACAAAGATACTGAGCTTATATAAACAATATTTTGCTGAAGAACAAGAGAACTAAGTATGGATCATCCAGTATCTTAACAATAAGTACAAAATCTAAGAAAATTAGAAAGTTAAATAGCTAGAACTTAGCTGCAGTTGTTTCTTAGTTTTGTTTATTGACTTCTTCATGTTTAGGTTTTCTCTAAGAGCATTGCATGATGCAGGAAATAAAAACCTTTTCTCAAGTACAAGAAGGTGCAGCAGTTGCAATTTATGATCAAAATTCTAAAGGAAGCTTTATAAATGTATAGATGATGTTAACCTCTAGGTATCAAAGAACTTGACACAAAGTTCAATGGAATGGATCACCTTCATTAGAGATTTCATGTTATGGTGAGAAGCAGAAGCAAGTAGTCAACCCACCTGTCTATTTAAAATTCAGAATGGGGGGAAAGCATGACCAGAAGTCATTTTGTGTTTTGTCATTTCCACTGTTAATAATTCTTGATTTTCTTCCTTCTTATCATTCTTAATCATTTCAGTGATTGCTTAAGCATTGGTATCTACTGACATGTAATCAAGATGTCATTAGCTTTCTGGTGAAAGAGACAGAAACTAAAGCCAAAAAAATATAAGCCTATTATTTTAGTAGAGTAATGGCAGCTGCTGGGAGGTGCATGAGCTTATATGGATGTTTTACAACAGAAGAGGCATCTTGGATACCTCTGTATTTTTTTTTTTTTTTTTTCCTATCTAATGGCTTTATTCTGCCTTGTATTTATCGGAGTTTGAGCAAATGTGGTCATGAATTTTGTTTCATTGGTACCTTTTGGGGGACAGACTAAGTCAATACCATCTCAAGCACTGATGTGAGTTAAGACACAGATTCTGTTCTGCTTTTAGTTGCTCTCCAGGAATTAATCTCATCATAAAACAATGTAACAATTTTTCAAAAACTCAAAAAAAAAAAAAAAAAGTGTCCATACAGCAAGAAAAACACTGTGTAAGACTATGTCATAACTTTCTCAGATGATGGTTCCCACCAAGACACAGTTCACAGCATTGAAGAATTTGACCATGAGGTTTCCAGAAACCTGCTTCCAATAAGGAAGTCTCCAAATTCCCTGCAGACACTTCTGAAGATATATTTTCAGCTCTCACTGAAGCAGTAGGGAAAAAACTTGCACTCAGTCGATTGCCTGTCCAGCCATACAACTAACTGCCCTCATGTAACAGCACTATAGAATTTCACTGCTGATTTATAATGTAAGAAACCACTATGAACTTATCATAAATAATCCTGCTAATAGAGTGAATTATATGTCATTTAATGGATGAATGTCTTAACCTTTATTTTATAATAAATTTTTACATGCATTTTCATATAATAGGCTAGTAAAACATATACTGTGGCTCCTGGTGACTCTACTCTATGCCAGAATGACTGTCAGCAGTTCAAGGTTGAGTGTCACTGATTTAAATCAACATGATTTTTATTTATCATGTGTTGTTTCTCGGCTGTCCTCACAGCAATAATGAAGATGCACTTAACTCTCTTCATTGCTAGTCAAGTTTTCAACTGCAGTTACTTAATATTGCACAGATTAAGGAAAAAAAAAAAAAAACACCAAAAAAAACCCCACAAAACCAGAAAAACAACCAACCAAAACAAACAACAACAATGATGAAAAAAAAAAAATCTACAAACCTGTAAGATGAAAAAGATCTATAAGAATTACATTGTCTGGAATAGGGAAAACTATTATATGTAGTACAGTATAATTAACTTAAACTGTGAAGCCAAACGTTTTATTAGCCCCAACATTTCTATTTTTTTTTTTTTTTAATGTGCTGTGGGTGTCCCTGTTATCAGTTTATGCCATAGCGACAATGAGAAAATCAAAGCATAAATATGTGCAGAAGAAAATGATTTAAATGGTTCTCCTATAAACTTCAGGTAAGTGGTGTTTTAATTACTTAAAATAATCTCATAAGATTCAAAAACAACATTCCATATGTTGTCATGGGGTCTCCTAAATATCTCTAAGGATTCTTGTAATTTTTTTAATGAAGTTGAAGATTTGAGAGAATTATTGGATTTGAATAACTATTTTCTTTATGAATGTCACATAAAAGGTGGGGGTAGGATTTTTATTTGTATTTTTAGCAGCAAAAATCTATACAGAATATAAAAACAAAAGGTAAGACACAGAGAACAGAATGGAGATGACAATGTTCAGGATACAAAAGGACAGGATTGGGCTCTGAAACTCATCTCCACTCAAAGTCATTAAGTCAAAAGACTCACCCAAATTTAGATATGGATTGGACTACATTTGGATGAGGTTTCTATTCCCCCTCTGTAATTCAAGACTTTTTATGATACATCACTGGAGGAGATTCCAAAAGAATGACTCAAGAGTTTAGGACATTTTCATGGGATATTAAAATTTAGATTCATTCTTTTTTTTCAGTGATCCTTATTAGATTTCCCTGCTTATAGGTTAAAGAAAATAATAATAACCTAGGAAATTAATTTTTCTCTCTAGGCTTGATTCTCAAATTTTCTTTAATATGAAAAACCTATTTTGATAAACATTCCATCAAAATTTCTTTGAAGAGCTTTGTTTCATTTGATCTCTCTTACACGTTTCATCAGAGAATACTCAACCAATTCTAAGTTTGACTTTTAGATGGATAGCAAAGATGCTCAGGGTTAAACACTATCCCAATTAAGAAAATCTTACACATATGCTTTTAATTCCACTCACACTTCAAGGTGAAAGGTAATTTCTAAAATTAATAGGGGCTTTAAAGACCAGAAAAATGTGGACGACAGATTGTCCCACAGCTATCTACTAAAAAACTCCTTTCACTTTCTCCTGTAGCTGATCAAACTTTAACTGCTTACTGTAGTACTAAATGAAGGCAGCATTTTCTCCAATATGCTGTATCTTACCTAGGTAGCTAGGCAGGTTAGGTAGATTCATTCTACCTAACTCAAGATATTTAATGTTAGGAACACTTGCATTCCGTACATTTTCTCTTCTCTGAGTCACAGGGTGGACACAGATCACAATCAATATTGCTAAGGAAAGCTTTTTATACCCCAAGTTGTAATTAGCAGTAGAAACAAGATGTTGTTATTAATACAACAGAACACACACATTTATTCACTCACACGCGCTTCGTTCGCACCTGCATTCCAACACAGTTATCTCTTTGGGTCTCAGTTTGGAGGCTGTCTCCAACAGTATACTATAACTGTACCATAGAAGACACATAGAAGACACTGGTCTTCTATGTAGGTGTTTGTAAAGTCCCTCAAAGGGCCATTTTGTCATGTATATTTATAACCCTGCAGGCTTCATCTGACTACAGCAGCCCCTGCCCTCTTGGATACAGCCTGAGTTAAAACAACCTGCTGTCAGTGCACCTGTTGGTCTCCTGAGACTAGTAGTTCTTGCAGAATCAGCATCCTTCCTGAGCTTAAAAATCCTACGGAAACTTTCACACCCTGCTTTCCCAGCACATAGTTTTCCTCACTTCTGGGTTGTTGTTATGGTTTAACCCTAGCAGGCAGCTCAGCACCACACAGCCACTCACTCACTCCCCCCACAGTGGGACAGGGGAGAGAATAGGAAAGGTACAAGTTAGAAAACTAGTGGGTTGAGATAAAGACAGTTTAATAGGTAAAGCAAAAGCTGCGTGTGCAGCCAACTAAAATAAGAAATTCATCCACTACTTTCCATCGGCAGGCAGGTGTTCAGCCACTTCCACGAAAGCAGGGCTCATCATGCATAATAGTTATGTGGGAAGACAAACACCGTAACTCTGAACATTCCCCCCTTTCTTCTTCTTTCCCCCAGCTTTTATTGCTGAACATGACATCATATGGTATGGAATACCAATCTCGTCAGCCTGGGGCAGCTGTCCTGGCTGTGTTCCCTTCCAGCTTCTTGTGCACCCCCAGCCTCCTCGCTGGCAGGGCAGCATGACAAGCAGAAAAGACCTTGACTTTCTGTAAGCACTGCTCTGCAACACCTAAAGCATCAGTGTGTAATCACCACTATTTTCAACATAAATCCAAAACATAGCACCATACCAACCTCTCTGAAGAAAATTAACTCTCTCCCAGCAAACACCACAACAGTTTTGAAAACAATTTCTCTCTACAAAGTTACGGATACACTGTAGTAGCCATTTACACAAAAGCACATAAAAGAGGCATTTCTGACAAACAAAGATATTGGGTAGAGAAAGGTATGCATATATAGTAATTATGTCCCCCTGAAATTCTCCCACCCTTCTGGAGTGTACCTTCCTTTTGTTATATATACATATAATAATACATATAATCCAGGCACTGGAACAGCCTCCCCAGGGAAGTGGTCACAGCACCAAGCCTGACACAGTTCAAGAAGCATTTGGACAATGCTCTCAGACACATGGTCTGATTTTGGGTTGTCCTTTAGGGACCCAGGAGTTGGACTCGATGATCCTTGTGGGTCACTTCCAACTCGGGATATTCTATGATTCTACGATTCTATGCTATTTTATATATGTAGTCAGCACCACTCTGATTCCTAACTGAGATGCCTTACTTACATTTCTATATTGAATGGACCCTACATAGTCCATGAGAACAAATTACATGTCTTACTCTGTCTGGGATCAAAAACTGTTTCTGCTGCTTCTTAGATCGTGACCAACATTTACATTTGAGTTGTAACAGCAAGGAAATGGAGGAAGATATTCTTAACTAGCTTTCATAAAATTAAATTAAAAATCGTGAGCCTGATCATAGCAATACTTTGGCATTCCTAAAGTTCTGTTATCTTTGGATTCTGTGCTCTTTCGTAACTGTTATAATGCCCATTAGCTATAAAATAGAAACTGTTATCACACAGTTTGAACAAAAATGCAAATCAAGCAGTAGTACAAAAATCAGTTCATGATATCTGATCAGCACATAAAAAGCATAAAATGTCAGACATGAAGAATGGCCATGTATGAAATTACTAGATCACTTTTCAGTAGCATCCTAAATTTGCATAAAATGTTCCAGTTACATTGAGCTCTGTTATATGAGAACACTGGAAGTTACTGGTCCTAACTCTTTATTCCCTACACAGTCCCATTCAAGCAGAAATAATTTTATTGGCAGCTACACTTACATACCTTTCTTTACAAGAAACCTAAAGAATATCTGTGAAAGATAAAGGTTGAAAAGTGATCAGAGAAACTTCCGTATTCATACAGTGCCTAGTTAACCCACCAAACCCGTCACACCATCACCAAACATTTCTAAAAATAACTCTGTTATGAAGGCAGAGAGTATCCAGGGTGTCTTGAAACTGTTCTGTTTTGAGGTCTTCACAAAATATTAGCTGTCAGATTTTTAGGAAAAATAAATCTTATACAAGCGATTTATCCATTGAAAAGGTTTTTGTATATTCTTATGAGGTGTCTGATATGACACAATGTTTGAGATAGTAAGATGGATTTCAAAATTTTGCTGTTCCTACATTTCAAACCTCCTAGGGCTTGAAACAAGACAACCAGCCAATGTTCTGCCTGGAACATGGTATTTCATTATCAGCCTAAATTTAAACAGGAAAAAATAGTTTAGCTGAATTCATTATATTATTCTCCTTGTTAGATGTAGGCATGTGCTTCAATATGTTACTGAATTGAAGCCAAGGTCAATATTTGGTTCACTCAGACCAATCAGTCCTTAAGCAACCTTAAAAAGAACATGCCACAGATCTAAAGGCTGATCAATACCCACTAGACTGAGTGGCTGGAGTCAGGGCCAGAAGATGAAGTTACTGAACAATAACTAATTAATCAGCAGTGCCCCATTGGGGTCTAAAATGCTAATTGAAGCAGAACTAAAACAAGTTTGAGATAAAATAACCCTAGAGTTAGACAGATCAACCACTGAGACAAAATCACTTTAAACAGAATCTGTCTCTCATCTACCTAGGAAAGCTTCTTGTTATTAATTATTTATTGAACAATCCCTCCCCTTAGAACTTATGTGCCCAACCACCAAGGAGGATAACATGACTTCTGTGGAGCTAACATCTGCTCATTCAGAATTCAAAGCACTTCATCAAATAGTTATATCAACAGCACCATGATGAAAAGGAGTATTGGAAGGCCACAAAGGGAGTCTGAGAAGCTTCTTTAGAATACAAGAACATAGGCAATTCCGAGCAGTTTGACAGGCTGTGTTACACTATGGTCTACTGTGGTTACAATTTTGTCAACTATATACTATAGTGACCAGCATATTACATACAGCTGTGTAAAAGTGATGTTGGCATTTCTCTTGAAATGTCTCTTGATTTTTAAGGCATTCATCTACCTGTTTAGAAGTGATGCAAGAATCTCTTCTGAAAACAATAGCATACCACTTAAGAAACATTTGGTCTAATATTCACTGGCAGGAGAATCAAGCTGGATAGATGTGTCTGTCTCTCTTCTTACTCAAACAGATTGGAAAAAAATATGTGAACAACAGATTTGGGTGCTTCTGAAAACACATGATTGTGTGAAGAGTGGAAAGAGAAGACACACATTTTACTGATGGAGTTTCATACTCTGCCTATCATTGTTAAACGGAATATGTTCAGGGAGCAATTTAAGAAACAAAAAAGGACTTCTGCTAATAAATTATAAAATATATATGAAGCAAGTGAGGATGAGGAAAATATTTTCAGATCCTGACATATGAAAGACAGTGACAAGCTAAGTAAAAATTTGAAAAACAAAAACAAAAACCTGCAATCTGCTAATGAAGTAACAAGCAAAACAGACTCCCAAGTTCAGATCCAATAATTTTGTTTAAAATTGACTTCCCAAAACATTCTTAGTAATCTTACCACATAATGTATTTTATACCCTGCTGAGCATAGCAAAAAAAAAATATCTCATTGAATATGACTGTAAAGGATTAATAGCTATTGTGCAGTCTTGGCTTCACCAAAATCTATGAAATTTATGGTCATTTTGGTGGGGCCAAAATTTGACTGAAAATACTAAAAAAATCACATTCCGCTAGGGAATCTCTGATCACACTGTCCTTGAGAATCTGGGTGGCATAAGATATTCTCCATAACTGAACTAAAGTAAAAATAGAAAATGCTTGCTGAAAAATCCCCTCTGCAGAAAGCCACGGTTCTTAAAAACAAAGCAACATAAAATAGATGAGAAATACCATATCTGAGTATTGGAATGGACCATTCCCGTGCTTCAAAGAGCTGTCCTTGAAGACCTAGCACTGGAATGCCACTGCTATTTCTAGCAGTGGAATTCATTTTATTTGAAACAAATATCGTATTTTTCATGCTTTGAGTACATTAATGAAGAGTTATGAAGAAATGAATGACAGAAAAAATAGTGCTGGGTCTGAGAAATATGTAATATATATAGCAAATTTTAAAAAAATTGTGATTGTATTTCTTTTTTGCAGTGTCGCTTTGCAGATTTGTTAACATCATATGTTGCTTTTTGGTGGAGAAAAACAACTTTTTCTTAAAAAAAGAAAATTGTATCCTTAAAAAACAAAACTTAAATGCTGCATTTAACAGTACTGATTCTGAAGTCCAGTGCTTAATCTGAGGCTTCATTCCTGGCACATATGAGCCCTCATTAATAGAACACACCTATCTATTGACTTCAACAGAAGCTCTTAAGTACACCTTGCTCAGAGAATAAGGGACACACATCTGGATCAGCTACACTCAAAGTCAAATCTGAATAAATTCTGAAACAGAGATTTACCAGCAGTTTCAGAATAGAATTATACTTCATTCTTTTAGGAGAACGTATGGTCCATACCTTAATAACAGAATTTAAGCAGATTACAACTTAAAAAAAAAAGCAATAGGTTTTAATACTACGTAAATTTGTGAGTGATAAGAAGTCCAATAAAGGTGAAGAAATGCTATTTCAAACCCAGATGCAAGATGCATTTTTTGTGGGTTGTTGTTTTGTTGTTGTTGTTTTTGTTAGTTTGTTTCTGCAGGTACCAAGGCCAAGGTGTGTTTGATTTTTTTTTTCCTCTTTCTTAAGGTATGGTACACAGAAAAAAACTGTTGTTGAATATTGGACAGGTGGACAATGCAGAAAGCTGCCAAGTCTTAGAGGGCAGTGGACTTTATCCATCAAAAGGAACTAATAAATGCAAAGTATAATGAAGATAGTCCAGAAACTGCCTAGAAGATTTAGTTATTAGTTGTGATTGATGTAACGGAAAAAGAAGACATAACAGTAGCAGAAATAAAGGAGATAAGACCAAAGTGATAGGCTATGATACCAATGCACCAGTATTTTTAATACATATAGATACATTGAGATAAGAGTTTGCTAAAATTGCACATTACATTTAGCATAATAAATATATTTCCTTTTGTTTTCAGAAGCATTTGAATGAAACATGGTGGCCTGCAAACAGATGACTCAGACTATTTGAGATGCTGCCTGCAATGATTGCTTTCTTCATCTACCAGTGAATTTTTTATTGTATTTGGATAAAGCATCTATACATAAACATACGTGATCCTTCACTGTGATAATCAAAACCACAGAGACTGCAAGAAATATAATGATCTGAATGAAGAGGAAAGTATCATAATGCTTCATCTATGTACCTTCCATTTTCCATAAAACAACAGATAGCCTATGCTGTGTATAAAAAAGAAATAGCCAAATAAGAAGAAAATAAGAGAAAAAGTATTTCAAACAATAATTACATTAATGTGCTAGATACTGTCATTCTAGACCATTATATACTTTCCTAACTAAAAATGATACTTCAAAGCTAAACAGATAGGACGTAGGTATATGTGACACCAAGATCCTCAGAAGTGCTTATATAGCTGCTTTCTAGTTTCTTCCCATTAGATGCTTTAATTTTTCAGCCACCTGTGTTTCTGATAGTGTTGAACCTAACCTCCATCTGCAGATTTAATGAGGGGATTTTAGTCCTACTAGTAGAGCAATGTGGTTCAGTGGACTTGCTTAAAGCTATTACACAAATAAAAACTATACAGCTGTGTGCAACCCGCCCCCTCCCCCGCCTTCTACCTTAAATTATGATGGAGATGGATCCAACTCCATCCACCCCTACACTAGTAAGCGCCTTTGCTCAAGGTACCCCTACCAAGCATCTCAGTGCTGTTACATGTCTGCAGTATGTCTTCTGAGACAGTACCTTGCCTGAGTCTCATACAAAATCTGCTGAGGACATAGCAACATGCTTGGTTACATGTTTTTATCCATTTGTCAAAACTTCTTTGATTAAAACATATCTTGGATGTTAAAAAGCTAGGTTTGCATTCTCCTTTTATCTGACTTAGACTTGCAAGGTCTCATAGCTGAATGGAGACAGAAATCTCCATTTGGCATAGGTTTGGCCTAAACTGGGTGATAAAAGGGGTGGAACATACGCCCAATCTGCTCCTTCTCATTTTCTGCTCTTCAACAAAGGCAGCCAGCAAGACTGTGAAATCCTATTTCAGATACCTACCTATCTCCTCTATGGCAACTTGTCACTTATTCTTAGCTATTAACTACACTGGCTAGCAGAACAGTGGAAAACTAGCTGCTACAGTACTTGAGTGAACTGAATCCCCTTGTACCCTTCACTTTCAGTGTATATAGTGTGATTATAATTTGAAGGAAATATTGAATTTCATACTGCATATATCAAATGTATTGTTTCTATTTCTGATCCAGATCAATAACATTCATCATCTTGTAAGAGACACAAAGAACACCTTTCCCAAAGAGCTTGCAAAATAAGCAGTAGATCCAGAAAAGACAATAAGCAGTAAAGCCCTCAGGTTTTATATTTCATAAATATAAAAATCTGTTTTTGCGTGTATCACAGGAGCAGTGAATCTTCAGGGGAGATTTTAATGAGGAAAAGCAAGCAAGAGAAAAGCATAATACATTTCACCTGGGCCTTCTTCTGAGTTGTTATCCCTGTAAAGTATTTCTCAACAATTTTAAACCTTTCCCATCCCAAGCACTGTATTCCTCCATTTTTGTTTCCAAAATATTTGCATCTTTATGTGAGGATTTAGAAATACTATGTTGACAGTCTATTTAATAAAAAATAACCAACCAAATTCAAATTCCAAATATTGAAAAAATTCAATCAACCACTTGCAAACAAGCTACAGAACATGAGTATGTTTTGTTAATTACTTTAGAAGAGCAAATCCAACAATATTGTAATTGGCTGTCAGTATCTCTCAGATTATTTGTTATAAATTGCTTACTTCCTAATCCAGAGCAACAGCATTGCCATATCACAGAATCACAGAATCACAGAATATCCCGAGTTGGAAGGGACCCACAAGGATCATCGAGTCCAACTCCTGGCACTGCACAGGTCTACCCAAAATTTTAGACCATGTGACTAAGTGCACAGTCCAAATGCCTCTTAAATTCAGACAGGCTTGGTGCAGTGACTACTTCACTGGGGAGCCTGTTCCAGTGTGCAACCACCCTCTCAGTGAAGAACCTCTTCCTAATGTCCAACCTAAACCTCCCCTGCCTCAGCTTGACACCACTGCCGCGGGTTCTATCACTGGTGATTAAGGAGAATAGGTCGGCGCCTGGCCCTCCACTCCCCCTCACAAGGAAGTTGTAGACTGCGATGAGGTCTCCCCTCAGCCTCCTCTTCTCCAGGCTGAACAAACCAAGTGACCTCAGCTGCTCCTCATACGTCTTCCCCTCTATCAATTTTACAAACAACACCTGAGTCTTGCTCTGGATCCTGAGTCAGTCATCTCTCCTAAGGATGGAACTGGGATGTAATATACTTTTTTCCTTCAAAAATGAGAAATAATGAGGCACTGGTGGAGAATATATGGCCAAGTTTGCTGCAGCAGCAGAAAATAGAGCAATGTTATTGCTTATATGTCTGCTGATTTTGATATTGTAAATAAAATGTCATTTATTTTCCACCATCTCTATGAAGACTAGCAGGAAAATAATGAGTGATATTTATAGTGACCTCTTCCAGTGCTCCTTCTGAATTAAGTTTTTCTTACTCTTCCATCTTAGAGGGGTCAGATCACATTAATCTTATTGTCATGCATAATGCTACTAACATCAGTAGTGAATTAAATGAATATGGAGACAGTTATACAGTCACAGGAATACTAATGGAAGTTTTGACAAATATAACTTTAACTTATGATAACTCTTATCCTGTATTTGTATCTAACATGTATTTATTGTAATTGCTAAACATAGTAGGTCCTCTATTAGAAAATATGTCTAAAATATGACACTAGATGTCTAAAAAGTACAGAGATTGTGTTCTATTTATTTTCACTCCAAATATTTCCCTTCTCTTAAATAACTGTAGCAAGGTATTTCATGTGTAAACCAGAAAAATAGGTAAAGAGAGATTTTCTGTTCCTCTACTCTACTAAACACTGAGCTGTAAACAAATTGGGATTGGCTTGCTTCTGTCACTAGCTTTTTCAGAGTCCTTTACTCATGGTTGTTTTAAAAAATTTTTTAGATCCTTCATTTCATCTAGAATAATGAAGATTATATTCCTAAATTTTCAGGGAGGGACTAGATCATTTTGATTCAAATGAGATATTTTGTGTCAAAATTCTGGGCTCTAGTTTGTTGCACAATCTTAGTGTGTATTCTCTAAGAAATTTCTCTAACATTTTATGTAAAGTGCTATATGTCTGTACATTTCTTAAAAAAAATATCTATGAAATTTTCACAAAATATACTGGACAGAATTCTTTACAGCAGAAAACGCAAGGAGTCATGTGCAAGATAATCAAGTAGTATGAATGTCATGAATGTCTGGGTGAAGGACTGGGGAAAAGTCAGAGTTCCTCCAAGTCCATGAAAGCTTTATTCCTGTGGCTACAGAGGGGACAGGATTTGACTTTAACCCACAGATTGCCACCCAGCAAAAAGTTACTTTTCCCAGAAAATATGCTTTTTGAAAAGAAGAAAAAATCATATTTTCACCCTGCCATTTTATTGTTGAAACATTTTTCCCGCCCATTCTACAAACATTATATTTTCCTACTTTAAAAATCATACTCGGTAATCAAAAGAAAATAATTCTATCTTACCTTTGCCGGTGGAGTCACTAGAGTTTAGGACTTTAGCTTTTTTTTCTTCTTTTCTTTTTCTTTTTCTTTTTCTTTTTCTGTTTTTTTCTTTTTCTCTTTCTTTTTCTTTTTCTTTTTCTTTTTTTCTTTTTTTCTTTTCTTTTTTTTATTTTCTTTTTCTTTTTCTTTTTTTCTTTTTTTCTTTTCTTTTTTTTATTTTCTTTTTCTTTTCTTTTCTTTTCTTTTTCTTTTTTTTCTTTTCTTTTCTTTTTCTCTTTCTCTCTCTCTTTTTTTCAGACACTTGGAAAAGATTTCAGATTCAGTGCCCATTCTTTGTATCTTTATACGTATATAGATAGATATGTATGTATATATTCACACATGTTCTCATCAATATTAAATTCCATCTTGCTGTGATATAAATTGCAATTATGCCTAAACAAATTTAATGTCAAGTGCCTTCCCTAATGCAACTCAATGCTTAGAAGAGGCAAACAAATCCTGAGCCTTGAAGATCGTCAATATGTGTTTGAGAGGATTTTATTGTTCCATTTCGTGTTTTTTCACCTCAGAAGTGTTCTGAAATAATTTGCTTAATTGTGCAGAGGCCATGGGAAAGACAACTGTACACTAGTTTCTCACAGGCTTTTAGAAAGATTAATTAATCCAGGAAAGGATTAGATATCTGTTAATGGTGGCTATCTGTTGAACGGGCTTGTCTGTTACAGTAAATTATTTTCCTGGAATGTCAGTTTTATGTTACTGCATGTGGATCATAACAACATTAAGAAAGTCACAGAATCACGGAATGACTGAGGTTGGAAGGGACCTCTGTAGGTCATCTGGTCCAACCACCCTGTCCTGGTTTTGGCTGAGATGGAGTTAATTTTCTTCATGGTGGATGGTATGTTGCCGTGTTTTGGATTTAGAGGAAAAATAATGTTGATAATGCATCTATGTTTTAGCTGTTGCTGAGGAGTGCTTACACCGAGACAAAAGGATTTTTCAGTTTCTCATACTGCCCTGCCAGCAAGGAGGCTTGGGGTGCACAAGAAGACGGGAAGGGACAGAATAGCATTTTGATATATGCTATAGACAGCATATTGAATATGCTATCATGTTTCATACAGACAGCTTATATGCTACAGAATAATATAAACTATAAAAGGTCCTGACAGTACACTAATGAATTCCATAATCCATAGGCCAGTGGAGAGGAATTAGTTTATAGATTTAAGATGAATAGCCAGAATTTTTAAAAAACTAGAATTCCCAGGTAGTTATCAAGGTATAAAATAGACTTTTCCCTTAGTCCTGCTTCCTACATACCCAGTCTTGCTAGTAGAAGTTAGTATGTGTCAGCAGTCTTGTGAAATCCAATTCAGTATGGTCATGTGTATCATAGTATTCTCACTGACAAGTACTTGTGAGCTGGACTCATGACCATTCAATCCGAGTTGTACAAGGAATCCTTGTAACCTCTGTACCTATTGCACTATGCCATTCTGCCATGTAGAGGAAAACTGCTAACCAGGACAAACACACTCGTGCACATGCACACATGCACACACTGCAGCAAAGCAACTGTGTTAATGATCTCATTGTGAAGAAGTCATTTTTCTGCTTCAAGTTTAAATATTGTGTTCCTAATGTAAAGGACCTTTTTAACTTTTATACTACCCCACTCCAGTGTTGTTATGGTAGCAGAGCCTTTCTTGACAGCTTATTTGCACATTCCTGTCATTTTCACCACCAATCATCTTCACTTTTTATAAAAGGTCTTCTTCTTTATGGAATGACTTTCCTAAACCAGTCTTTGAAGTTGCTTTAAACCTCTTTGTATCAATCTCACTGAGGTATAAGGTCAAGAAATATTTGCAAAACCAATAACATTCAGACAGCAAGTGTTAGTATAAATATTTCTTTGTGATTTGACTTCTGCATTTCTTTCTTTTACATATTCTATCATTTATTTTACTCCCTTTGGATAGGACAGGGATTCAATCTTATTATAAATATGTAACCAATACAGGAGGTAAGACTTCTACTTAAATCTTAATAGTGCATGTAAAGGATACCCTGAAATGTAAACTGAGTTTCTCGGTCTAAAGAAACATAATGCCTTATTCATTTATTCTCTTGAATTTTTTCAGGATGAAGAAGCTGAGGACAAATACGGAAATAAATGATCATGGTGCTCTTAATTTTAATATTCCAAATAACAGTCAAATAAATTTGACTGTTATATAATAAATATTTGATTACTGTCAAAATTTGTGACTGTTCATTTTTGCTCTGGATTGCAGTTGTGGTGGAAAAAATATTAATATTTAAGATTTGAGAGGTCCTAACAAAAGGAACAATACATTCGATCAAAACTAGCAGTCTATCTCCCATTTCTAAACTCAGATAATACTGGGTGTGTCACTCCTACAGGCCCCACCATATTGTCAATTGTGGCAGTTAACAAATACTTAAGGTGTCCATCCCTTCCAGA
Organism: Anseranas semipalmata; assembly: GCA_013399115.1. NCBI lineage: Eukaryota > Metazoa > Chordata > Aves > Anseriformes > Anseranatidae > Anseranas > Anseranas semipalmata. The sequence goes on along the minus strand of VXAA01005255.1, from coordinate 435 downwards.
AATGCATATGTGGCTTCATTAACATACAAATGATTGTCTGGAGTCCATTCTTCCCAAGAATGCACACCTGGCTTTGTTAACATTAGAATGATATTTTTTACCTCTTTCATTTCTTTAAAATTCTAAATTCTAATTCCCTGGAACTCTGCAGCCAGGGGATAGAGAACACAGGGACAGAGTGGGAGATGCTGCCCGAGCATTCTCTCACTATGATCATAGTTAATAAAGCTTCTGTCTGACCTGTCTTACATAGTACTTGTGTTATTATTATGCACTTAGAGTCCTGAACACAGTCATGAGAGGAACATTTCATAATTATGTTCTGAATATTACATATATTTTCACAATTACAGTATCAGTTTCTTGACTCTGATCTCTTCAAACTGTACTGTCATCTTCATTGTAAATTCATTATCGTAGAATCACAGAATGGCT
>VXAA01005254.1:797703-809981 GCA_013399115.1 Anseranas semipalmata | reverse complement strand
TCTCTCAGCCTCTCCTCATGAGAAAGGTGCTCTAGTCCCTCAGTCCCTCAGCCATCTTCCTGGACTCTCACTAGGTCTTCCATCTCTCTCTTATATTGCGGAGTCCAGAACTGTACACTGTCCTCCAGATGTGATCAAAGACAGGAGTGACATTGCTTTCCTCCAGTCCTCAGGCATTTCTCCCATTCACCATGATCTATGAAGATAATAGAGAGTGGTCTTGCAATGACATCAGCCAGCTCCCTCTGCACTTGTGGGTGTATCCCATGAGGGCCAACGGACATACGCACTTCTGGTTTGTTTAAGTATTCTCTGACTTGAGCCTCTTCCATCAAGGGTACATCTTCTTCACTCCAGACTTTCTCCCTGGTAGTCAGGACCTGGGATTTCTGAATCCCAGTCTTGCTAGCAAAGAGTGAGGTGAAGAAGGCATTCAGTAACTCAGTCCTTTCCATGTCTTGTGTCACCAGGGCCCCTACCCCATTAACTACAGGCTCATGTTTTTCCTTGCTTTCCTTTTGCCACTTATCTACTTAAAGAAGCCCTATCACTAATTTGATGGTTTTTTACTTGCTTCTTGCAGCATTTATCTCTCCTGGGTACCTATAATGTGCCTTTGATGGTTGTTGTTCCATCTGCTTGCAGGATCCTGTGTGCATATATTAAACTATGTTCTGACATATCAGGCAACCTTTATTTCAAGGAACATGGATACTTACACCCCACCAGTCTCAAGATGCAGACCACAATTTAAAGTGAACAAGTCTTCCCTGATGGTTTGAAAGCCTGCTCTAAGCACATTCTGCACAGCAAGCAAGGCCAGGCTTTGCATTCCCTGGCCAATTCACAGGGGTATATTGTCTCATAGACAGCACAGTTATTCATATTGTTAAACAATGTGAGGAAGCAGCATGCAGTTAACCCAGAGGATGAAATCTTATACTCTCCTTTCCTTGGAAAAAAAAAAAAAAAAAAGAAGAAGAACAGAGGAAACTCCCAGGGAGAAACAAAGAACTAGAAGAGATTACATGAATCATCAAGTCCATCCCCTGTCCGCAACCAGGTAACTTACTGATGGATCAAAGAACTCTACTCTTTCCCACACTGAAAAACCCTCAGAAAACCCTCAGAGTATTTCCCAACATCTTATAATAATTTGCAGACCTTTGCTACAAAAAGAGCTGAAGACAATATTCTTGGCGTGTCCCCATATCAGAGGTTTTGTATTTTCAAAAAAAAAGCAAAGATCCTTCCTAATCTGACTGGGGGAAATTCCTTCCTGAACCCATCACATTGGTCAGCCTAGCTCTGGCTACAGGAGCAAGAGACAGCAGACAGGCATGAGCGAAATGTCTTCTGCCCTAGCTGACTCAGTCCCAGATCAGTATGAAGGAACGAGAGACAAGGGGGAGAAAAGAAATCTGTCCTTCCATCCACCAGGTGCTGGTGGAAGGTGAGAGAGGCACATGCTTTTTGCTTCTTTGTTTGTCATTTTGGAGAGAAAAAAACTCACATGTCCCATTAAGGCCATTTCCTACAGCTCCCAGGAATATTTCTCCCATCTCAGCACAGAGCACATGCTGTTTACCAGTCTCGTGCTGTTCTCAGTACGCTCTGATCTCCCTGACATCTTATGTGTTGCCCTATATTTATCTCTGCAGCTACATTTTGCAGTATCAATGAGAAAATCAATGCCCCAAACCTTTCAGCTACAGAGGCATCACTGCAAGGTTCAGACAGCTGATCTCAGAGTTGCTCTGGAACCCCACAAAAAAGGTCAATATCTGCTCCCAGACCCACTAGGTGGCGCTGCTCATGGCTGTTACCAGCCCTTGCTAACCTGAGGCAGTTTGGTGTGAGCCCAGCAGCTCCAACCTCAGCTTTGATGGGTGCCTTTGATTTCCAGCACAAGTCTGTCAGCCTGGAACCTCACGCAGCTGTTCTGCCCGTTCAGCGATTTTCGGGTTCCCTCAGTCACTCTAAATTAGTGCTCTTTCAAATGACTACCAGTATATATATTTTTTTTTCTCAAGAAGCTCCAAGGTTATATTTTTCCAGCTCCTGGACATTGCCCAAAACATTCCAGAGGTTTCAAGAAATATTTAGAAAGTCGGTAAGTCTGAGTATCCTGTCTGGCTGGTGTGCAGTACATGTGTGAGTGGAAGGGTACAGACTTCAACCAAGCCTCCCAGAAGTACTGCAGATTACAGGAATTTTGATGTGACCCTAACTTTCCGTCTTAACTACACCAGTTCTGCTCTATAGGGTCAGTTCATATCCCAGTGAAATCAGTGAGGGGGTTCCACTGAGATCACTGAGGGTTGGATAAGGGCCTCTGCCAGGTTTCCAAACACTGAAAATGAGTGTGCTGACATTTGGTAAATCTTTCCCCCTTTTCTGATCATTTCTACTCTTACTGTGAGCAGTGTTTGCTGGTTTATGCTCACAATGAAAACTGATGGGACTGTAGGGAAAACTGATGGGGCTGCCATTTTCAGTCTGGATAGCAGGAGTTTTGCCAAGTGTGTTTTTCTAACTGAAATGGAAGCTAAAATCTCACTCTTTTCTCTGTCTCTCTGCTTCTTGGTCTCCAGTTTTTAAAAGTTTCTCTGGTGTTGCAGCATCAGCAGCAACCTAAGCATATTTCTGAGCCTTTTTTTAGTCTTTGGAACACGGTTTTGCCTCTCCCTAAGCAAAAGTGCTATTTGAAACATCTCCTTTTTGTCCTCTCACATCATTATTTACTCTAATAAAGTGCATTAGGCATTTTCCAATTGTGCCATTCAAGATTCAGCCACAAGCTGATCTATTAACCATATGCAAAATGTGCAAGTTGAACAAATATCAGCGATTCCTAGGCCTTGCACAGTTGAAGCAGCCCCTCACAGAAAGCTTCCATGACTAGGTGGTGCAGGTCAGCAAAGCACTGTGAAAAAGGTCAAATATGCTTGTCGAGCACTGAGTTGCTAGTTATTGTCCCTTGTGTGAAGGCTACTGCCTCCAGACACAGCAGACACAGTAACTGCTGTGGGAGGGTCCTTAGACCACTCTTGTGTGGATACCATGGCCCGTGGGGAGCAGGGGATATAAGCCCAGGATAGCAGATGTAAGTTGGAGAGCAAGAAGTGCAAAGCAACCGCGTGAGACTGGGCAGGATTGGAAATGGAGTTCTGTGCCCAAGTCACAGGGTGACTGCAGGTAAAGCTCCTAAAAGGGGGGGGGGGGCAAAATGTCTTGTTTTTGCCTCTTGTCTTTTCGTTAGTTTTATATCTGACTGCCTCCAGGTGTGCCTCAAGCCAGCAGAAAGTCCAACAGTGTCATGAAGAACTCCAGAAATTTAGAGGTGTATCTGAACACAAAGTGCAGGGTTACGACTGGGTCAGTGCATAGTACATCATAACTGTAAAGATTATTAAAAATGGCATTTCTCGTGGCTGGACAACAAGACAGTAAAATTTAAAAAGAAAAACAAGTGTGTGTAGTCAGGTTTCCAAATGAAGAATGATTTGCTGTAGTGGTTTCACCCAGTAGTCCCCAGATTTGGGCATGGTGAGGTTTTGCAAGCTCAGCTGAGCTGTACCCACTGTAGGACCTTAAGGAGGAATTCTTAGGACAGTTTGATCTCCGAATGTAGGATAAAGTAGTCTTGAGGTTGCTTTAACTTACACAGATTAGTAATAAAGTCCAGGGAGCATTAAACAATAGCATATTCTGGCTTTTGCCTGTCCTGCAGGATACGATTTACTGTTCTGGTACAGAAGGCTTTTTGATCCCCATAACGTCTACTTCATCTATGCAGTGATTTCTTCCCAGTTATGAACCTATTCACTTGAAAGCTGGTGGGTACATCTCACTTCTGTATTTTCTCTACACCAGCAGCAAATCATTTGGATGATAATTTATCTGCTTTTGAACTGCCAGATAATTCCTGGACTCTCTGAACATATTTTTTGAGAACTCAGGGTCAGAAAACAGTGTCAAAATAGTTTGCCTCATCATTCCTTTAGATCATGAACTCGTGTCTTCTTGCAGTGTTGTATGGTCTGGTTCATAAGTTTGTTTCATAAATTTGTTTGCTTCTTAAGAAAAAAAGATGTGTTTTGGGGGAAAAAAAAAAAAAGAAAGGAACCAAAATACAAAAAGCGTTGCCATGATATCACTAGGCCTTTAAAGAAAACTTTTCACAGATGCTGGCAGCTGTATGAGAATAGTTTGTCCTTAAAGACCAAAAAGTTAAACAAATATGAAAATAGAAGCTGTGAAACATCAGTGTTCATTTTCCATAAGATAACTAAATGCACACCTGCATGTTAACATTTTCCTCTGTGCCCTTTTCCACTATTAATAACTCATATTTAAACAGCTTGAAGAATATGTCTTCACTTCTCTTGTAAGTTCTTGTTTGGTCCTCTAATGAAGTAATTAATTTGAGCACATGATATTACAAGGAAAGCTGGCAAATACAATTCAAACAAGTTTTTGATGGTGAGCCTGCAGGAATCCTCCCTGAGTTCAACGTGAGCATGGAGGTTTTATAAGCAATTAAACTATCCCTGAAAATCCTGCCTTTAAAGCTTTTGGATCACCTATAGGGTTTTATGGTCTGCTGCAATTAATGAGAATGTACAAGCCTGTAGAAAAAGCTCAAGTAAGGAAAGGAACATGAACCAGATAAGCTCAAATACACTTAACCTCTCCCCTGCTAGAGGGTTTCCTTTCAGGCAGCACTGACACAGCTTTAAATAGACGCTGCATTTGAAACACTGTCAGGATTAAGAAGCAGCAGCAAAAGTTCTTTTTCCCTTTGTCACTTCCCATGTCACAGCAAAAGATCTGAACTTTAATAAATATGACAAATGGTACAAAATATCCTATAAAGCAACAAGATCTCTATGGGATGGTACAAATGGATTTTTTTTTCTGAACATTACAATACTTAGGCAGTGGCTTTAAGTGGATATAAGATGTGAGCCATATTTCTGTGCGTGTGCTGCAGCGTAACATCTGACATCCATCACCATCCTCTCCCAGCTTTAGCTGGAAGCAGTGCAGACATACCTTAGCTTTCTCTGCTCCTTCTCCTGTGACTCTTCAGCAGCAGATGATTATCCTCCATGCTGTTCCCCCTAGAAAGGTGCAGGGACTTAACTTGCTGGCAAAAAGGAGACAAATGAGTTGCAGCCTCCTGTTGTCATTGCCCAGTACAGTGGATGTTTTGTGATGTATGACAGGGACTCTCTGTTCCCCACTAATATCATGGCTGAATCCAGTTCTGATGGCCTTTAAACTGGGAGAGGTAGGACCCTTGGAAGCTGCCTTTGCCCATTTGCTATTGTGTGCCTGGACATGAGGTCAAAGAGAAAGCATGTGGAGAGGCCAGAGTGTGAGGGCAAGGAGTGTTTTGCATCCTCATTTGCCCCATGCAGGCATGGAGCCCAAGCCACAAGCTGACCTGTTGCCTTTTAAGCAGAGTATCCTCAATTAAACCTGCCTAGACTCCACAGGTATAGCTATTTTTTCTTTTACAGCAGCATAACACTGCTGAGTTTAACATCAAGTGAGAAAAATCAGATTCAGTTCATCCATGCTATTATTTGTCCATGGCTATAAACCACAGTGGCAGGGCTGCAGGTTGCATTTGTCAGCACATAAGCATGACTTCAGCTGGTGTTCATCATGGCAATGTGGCTTGTTTAAAGAGGTATGTATATCACAATTACTGCTGAACATTCACCACCGCAAAGATGCTGGTGGCAATACAGACTTGACAGCAGCAATTATGTTCATCGCCTCCAGAGAGGCAACACAGATGACAGGCTCTTCTGAGCTTCTGGCTGTGGCTGCTCTTTAGGTGGACCAGGAGAAGGTGCTGCTGAAGAGATTTTCGGAGCCATGTTTTGTGCGTCCTGTCCCAACCACAAGCAGAGTAATCATATGTTTTTCATAGCACCACTAGCCTGCTACTCCCTTCATTCCTGAGGAGAGCAGCGCTCCGAGAGCACCGACAGCAATAGCTGCTGAACCAGTAGGAGAACACATCACTGCTGAGCCAGCTGCCTGGAAATATGAATGCTGCTCTGTGGTTTCTTCAGGACTCTGAGCCAGTATTTACCTCATCAGATGTATCTTTACTTTGCTGCCCTATCCCAGCCCATGCTCTATTCACAGTGCAATCCATTTTCCACAAGTGACAACTCTGGGGGTCCCCAAAGGTAGTTAAAGGAAAGCAGGATGCAAAATGAAATACACAGAGTATATGGGAAAAAAGGGGGTGGGAGGGAAGAAATGAAAAATACACCCACTACTGACATGAGAAATCCTGGTCCCAGGGGGGAGAACAGGCACAGACTGGGAAAGGAGCTTAACAGAACTAAGGAGGAGACTTGGGGAGTGAAGAGGCAAAGACTGTGATTCCAGCCAAGGCTAATGAGACTGCACAGGAACTGAAGCTGAATAAATGTACAGAATCTACAGAAGCAAAAATAGAGTCCTGTAGCCATCTTTTTCCACAGAGACACTATTATCATTCTTTTTTCACAACTGGAGAAATAAAATGCTTAAGTGATTTGCCTTCAACAGATTTGGAGCCCAGGTTCTTCCAGCCCTCAGGCATAGACATAACCAAGAGATTTCCGTTGTGTTTATTACCTTCAGGTGACTTAAAGAACATTCATTAAAGTGTCTTCCACTGTGCAAGACTCCAAATTCGTATACTGGATAGGGGGGGAGGGTCTCAGATGCAACGTTGGCTCTAACCTCCAGCTCACTTTCTTCCCCTTCTTTCTTTCTTTTAAAAATTACAGTACTAAAATGTATGAAAGGAAGCAGGAGAAGGCTAGCCTTGGCTATTTCCCTGTACGTATGTAGTTTTTGGCCCAGTGTTATCAGATCCATCCTGTGAATCAGTCAAAGGAGCAATAAATCTAGTGCTCATTAGGATTACACGCATATTACCTTCACTCTGTGGTTTCTGACCGATGTACCCACCAGTTATCATGGCCATCAGCATGTATTATGTCTCCAGCAAGCGAAAAAGCTGGGGATGCCTCTTAATCTGTCAGCCTGACTCTCCTGTTCAGCCAGATGGTCTCCGTTGCTTGCACGTCACCACTTGCACCTCCATGGTGCACGATACACTGCTTGTTCCCTTATGACAATACATGTGTTGGCAATAAACTTTCCATTCATAGTCCAACACAACCACCTTATGTGGCTGATCAGCTGACTAACCTTCTCCATTTCTAACTTTTCAGAGTCTGTAGTGGGGACTGCACAAGCTCCTAGCTCCCTTTCCCACACCATTTTCCCCCACCTCACAAGTATCAGGGACAAAGAAGAAAAGCAAACACCATCTCACTGCCTTTTCAGTATCTGCTCATGCCTTTGTGCTACTGTAACAGTGCCTTGAAAAGGGACCTTAGTTTCATAATGGTATATAACAATAATTCTTTCCTGACAAGCAACCATGACTGTGGTTGGTAAACACCTATTTGAAATCGGAAAAGCTGAATAGTCCTTAACGTAATTAGGTCTCAAAGGGTTTTCTCTTCCTACTGCCACAACAAAAGCTTCAAAACACATCTTACATGCTTCAACTGTATATTAGCAAGGGCATTTCTCAGTAAGGGCTGAGGATTCAGAATATGGGGATATCGATTACATCCTCTTTTTGCTTTCCACAGAAGGTTTCCAAGGAGGTGGCTAACTAGAACTGAATACACAACCACATTTGTGCTGAATAGCTAGAAAGCAAAGGAAACCCATTATGTGGTTTTTAAAAACTTTTGTGAATTGTGGAAAAGATACGTAATGTTTCTGCTGAAAAAAATCCATCACAATTATCTATATGTTTTTTATTTCACTCCAAGAATTTTCAACAATGAATCTTTCTTGGGACCTTCATAAATAAATAAATACCCAGCAGCATTGCTGTCATGGAATACATTTATAAATGAACTTACTACTATACAGCTGCTCTGAAGACTGCATGTGTTGCTTGTAAATAATTAATTTTCCACACCTGACAGATAGGGTTATAAAAATGATTACTCTAAAATAAGGTTGGTTTTAGGGTTTTCTTTTTCTTTTTTTTTTTTTTGTCCTTTTCTTTTTTGCTCAGAAAATCACACTAAACCATTCCACAGACACCTTTGGGCTTGCACAACATAAGGCCCCATATGTTTTCACTTTCCAGAATTACTTCCAGACATGGAAAGGAACAGATGTGGAGCGGCCATTGCCTTGTGAGTTTGACCTGCAGCGTAGGCACCTCATTCTTATTATTCCTCACTTTCTACTGATCATGCACCAGTTCCATTTACAGCTTCTCTTTTCTCACACATGCCTATTTATGTCAGAACTGATTCCCTTCGTGATCAGAAAAACATTTGCTTTACTTTTGCCTTTCAGTTCACTGCCTGCTTTGGATAAAGCTGGGTATGGAAGTATTAAAATACCAAGGGAAAGCCTGCTGTCACAATGAGTTTCATCCAAAGTCCTTTGAAGTCATTCATAAACAGTGGTTCCCAATTATTGCTGTTGGGCTTTGGATCCACCCATGGATTTCATCCAGCAAGAAGCATAACTATTAAAAAGTTTTCAAAAGATTCATCTGATGGGATTACCAGTTTGATTTCCTGAATAATACTCTCTGAAGATTCAGATAAGCATGTTACCACTTGAAAGCTCTCCCTATCACCTCAGGCCAGAATTAAAGCTTCTCCGCAGTCACGGTGCCCAAAGTTTCACAAGCAGTGGGTAATTTCAGCCTTACAGCAGAGCTACTCTTTGGTCTCTCCTTACTGAGAAAGGATACGCTTTCTTGATCCTAACACCAGAACCATCTGCTTCTTTTCAAAACATAGTCTTCATTATTGGAATGATTTGAATTCTGGTGCAATATTACTGGAACAGTCTTGGCATCATTTTGTGCTGCAAAGAAGTTTCTTGGACAATTGCTCATTTGTTGTTGCCATCCTCTCTTTGTAACCCACTGTGTTTCTTCCCAGTAGTCAAACAATTTATATTTGAAAGATACAATTTTAATGGTAGTCCTAAATTTTGTATTCACTATCATAGACAGAAGTGGGAGTTCATCTCTCAGAAAGAACCTATGTAGCAGGTAGACACACATTTATGCAATGTGTGCAGCTAATTGTTTATACATGTTGTTTCTTTTCACACAAAGTTCAGGCCCCCTAAGATATTTAGCTCTGAGAACTTGAATTGCCTTTGGAATACTGTATAGAGGACTAAAGAATTCAGCAGACTGTTCTTTAGTATGCCTCTGAATCTGAAATGCTAATACCATGTGAAAAACATTTTGGTTTTGCTGATCGAAATCTGCACACCTTCATTCATGGCTCCGTCTCTGCTACGTTCAAGTAGAGTGTCCTACAATGATGCATTCTGTACCATGTTCCCTTTTCAAACTGAACCCTAGAAAACACTGCACTGAGTCCACAGGACATACAGGAATGTATTGCAGTGGGCTAAGTAGAATGTATAGTAGTGGCATAGAAATTGCAAATTTTAAACCAAGTGCCTTGCTGACTTGATGCAACCAAGGAACTTCAGTTATAGCTGAACACTGTGCTCAGACTTGGTCAGTTTATCTTCTATCTTTGGGAAGATGTTTTCTCTGAGAATAAGCAGAGTAAGCAGAACCATCAAAGGGGTAGATCAAGAAGGCAAGTTCCCTGGGCAGTCCTCTGAGCAACACCAAACATGTGTGTGTATATATAGAAATACAGTATGTATATGTACATATATACAAAGATATTTTAGAGCCCCCAGCCAGTTGCTGCCATCTTAAAGGAGAGTGAACCCATAATGGTTAGTATGCAGGAGGCAGAGACAGCAGTGAACGAGGAAGAAACGAGACGTGGAGGTGTTTGGGAAATGGTAGAAGTGGAGGATTAACTAGATGGAAAAATAAACCCTGAAGCCAAAATATCTTGCCATGAAAAGAATCAGTCAGGTTATAGTCTTCTTCAGCTTCTTATTTAGAGTTTCCATGAAATTGTTCAATGGGACCTTGAATAACGGTCAGAATATATAAGCTATAGGCTTGGGGCAGAGTGGCTAGAAGACTGTGAAGAGGAAAGGGACCTGGGAGTGTTGATCGATGCTAGGCTGTACATGAGCCGGCAGTGTGCTCAGGTGGCCAAGAAGGCCAATGGCATCCTGGCCTGTATTAGAAATAGTGTGGCCAGCAGGAGCAGGGAGGTGATCATCCCCCTGTACTCAGCTTTGGTGAGGCCGTACCTCGAGTATTGTGTTCAGTTTTGGGCTCCTCACTACAGCAAGGACATCAAGGTGCTGGAGCGTGTCCAGAGAAGGGCAACAAAACTGGTGAGGGGTATGGAACACAAGTCTTCTAAGGAGCGGCTGAGGGAGCTGGGGTTGTTTAGTCTGGAGAAGAGGAGGCTCAGGGGAGACCTCATTGCACTCTACAACTTCCTGAAGGGAGGTTGTGATGAGGAGGGGGTCGGCCTCTTCTCTCAGATAACTAATGATAGGACCCGAGGAAATGGCCACAAGTTGCACCTGGGGAGATTTAGGTTAGATATCGGGAAAAACTTTTTCTCTCAAAGAGTGGTCAGGCACTGGAACGGCCTGCCCAGGGAGGTGGTGGAGTCACCGTCCCTCGCGGTGTTCAAGAAGTGCCTGGACAAGGTGCTACAAGATATGATTTAGTAGCTTAGTGGATAGTATTGGTGATAGGATGACGGTTGGACTAGATGACCTTGTAGGTCCTTTCCAACCTTGTGTTTCTATGATTCTGTGATTCTATGAATGCAAAATAACATTACAGCTTGATTGTAAAGACTACTTAGATGTTTTGTATGTCCTGATTCTGCTTTGTTTCCATTATCATAAAGAAATGTGACAGCCTGGGACAGACTTCTGATTCTGCTTTTGCACCTGGGAGGCTGGCCTCTGCGTTTGCATGTGTGCACAGAGCGAGGCAAGCCTCTGGTCTGCACAGGCAGATACACCACCACAGGTACACAGGGGCTGTTCGGCTCCTCAGGGAGGCCTGCTCTTCAAATAGCTGCTCCCATCCTCTCCAAAACAAAGGTGGGAACTGCATTGGGGGAACTCTACAGACTGGAACAAACCAAGAGCTACTAGTTGAAATATTATCCAGTGATTATCATCTAGTCTTCAAAATTTTGTTGTTATTTACCTGGCAGGGGAGACACCATGATCAGGAAGGTGGTTTTCCCAGGGCAAGACATCCCCTGCACTCTGGGTGTGCTGAGCCCTGCATAAAACTCGACTGCATAATTTGTGGTAGTGGGAGACTGCGTTCATGCTCTCCACTATATCCCCTGAACTACTTGGAGGGAGCAGGTAGAAGAGGGTGGATGGGGGAAGGTGTTTTTAGTTTGCTTTTAGTTTCTCACTGTTCTAGTCTGCTAGTGATAGGCAATAAATTATATTAATCTCCCTATGCTGAGTCTGTTTTGCCTGTGATGATAATTGGCGAGTGATCCCCCTGTTGTTATCTCAACCCTTGAGCCCTTTCCATTGTATTTTCTCCCTCTTTTCTTTTAAGGAGGGGGTGTGACAGGGTGGCTGTGGTGGAGTTCAGCTGCCCAGCAGGGTAAAACAAGATAACATAAGGTATCCTGAAAGAGGCTGCACATGTTATTAGACATTGCAGATTCACATAAAAAGTAGATTTTTTAATGCTATTGGGAGACTTATCCAGTTATAAAATGATTATGAAAGAACTCCCAAAATATTTTGGAAAAAAGGAAACATCACTCCCATTTTTAAAAAAGGTAGAAATGAAGACCCATGGAACTACAGACCAGTGAGCCTCACCTCTGTGCCTGGGAAGATCATGGAGCAGATCCTCCTGAAGGTAATGTTAAGGCACATGCAAGACAAGGAGGTGATCTGAGACAGCCAGCATGGCTTCACCAAGGGCAAATTGTGCCTGACCAATCTGGTGGCCTTCTATAATGGAGTGACTGCATCTGTTGACAAGGGAAGACTGACTGATGTCATCTACCTGGACCTCTGTAAGGCCTTTGACATGGTCCCACATGACATCCTGATCTCCAAATCGGAGAGATATGGATTTGAAGGGTGGTTTAGTGGATAAGGAATTGGCCAGATGGACGCACCCAGAGAGTGTCAATGGTTCTATGTCCAGGTGGAGGCTGGTGACGAGTGGTGTCCCTCAGGGGTCTGTCTTGGGACCAGTGCTGTTTAATATCTTTATCAATGACATAGACAGTGGGATTGAGTGCACCCTCAGCAAG
>VXAA01005254.1:687539-797660 GCA_013399115.1 Anseranas semipalmata | reverse complement strand
TGAGGTCCCACTTGGAGTGCTGCATCCAGGTCTGGGGCCCCCAGCACAAGAAGGATGTGGACCTGTTAGAGCAGGTCCAGAGGAAGGCCACGAAGTTGATCAGAGGGCTGGAGCACCTCTCCTATGAAGAAAGGCTGACGGAGCTGGGGATGTTCAGCCTGAAGAAGAGAAGGCTCCGGGGTAACCTTATTGCAGCTTTTCACTACTTAAAGGGGGCTTATAAAAAAGATGGAGAGCAACTTTTTGCTCGGACAGACAATGACAGGACAAAGGGGAATGGTTTTAAACTAAAAGAGGAGAGATTTAGATTAGACGTTAGGAGGAAGTTTTTCACTCAGAGGGTGGTGAGGCACTGAAGCGGGTTGCCCAGAGAAGTTGTGGAGGCCCCATCCCTGGAGGTGTTCAAGACCAGGTTGGATGGGCCCCTGGCCAACCTGATCTAGTGGGTAGCATCCCTGCCTATGGCAGGGGGGTTGGAACCAGATGATCTTTAAGGTCCCTTCCAACCCAAGCCATTCTATGATTCTATGATTCTATGACCTTTAAGGTCCCTTCCAACAAAAGACATTCTCTGATTCCATAATTTTAAATGGCAGGAGGCTTTGACTACTTTACTGTTTTGATTAATGATTGAAGAGTTTCCACAAAAGAAAAAAAAAAATTGTCTAAACAACTTGGACTGCACTCTTGTCCTTTGACAAGGCAGGAAAAAAGGGACATAACTTTACATAATTAGCAACTGTATCCTAGAAATGAATAATTATGGAGGAACAATTAAGTTGTGTTCAGCAGGAGCAAACCATTTGCCACCTTCCAGAACCATTCAGATATCCCCGTCATTCAGTGTATACAAGGACAAAAAGATATATTTTAATGTCTCCAAGAAATCATGTATCACTTAGTAAAACATAAGGTAAGTTCAGCATCACAGAGATCACATTATGTTTTCCCACAGTATAAATATTTTTTTTTTAATGATGAAATATTATTCTTAGCATTTTCAGTATTTCTTTGTTTGGACACAATAAAAGAGACTGTATAATCAGCAGCATCAAATAGGGTTTCTTTCTCCTCCACCCTCAGTGGCATTGCTAATTTGCTTGTTGAGTTATTCCTTTGCTTGAAATTACTTTTGAAAAACTTTACTTGTCCTTTTAACCAATATCACAGAAAATAAATGTCATCCAACCCAATCTGTTGCCTCAAAAAAAAAAAAAAAAAAAAAAAAAAAAAAAAAAAAAAAAACAGAGCAAACAAATAGTTGTTAACTAACAACATTGGGTAGTGATACATCAAAGGAGTAGAATTTACACCCGTGCCTTGTCTTGATTAGAGTGTTCAAGTTTAATTCAGCATGCCACTATTTCCTGCTGGCTGTTCTTCTTCATCAGTAACAAACCCTCCTTAGAAATTGTTGATACTGAACACATGGAGCCAATTAAATCTGTAATGAAATTTACTTATTTGCAGTTTCAGCCCTGATGTGGTCTCTGATTCATTCAGTAAAAGGTTTCCATTTACCGAAGGAGACCTTTTCATTTGCAGTGGAATGCTGAAGTGCAGAATTGCACGCGCGTTCTGCCAGAGTTACTGGCATATATTGTAAAGTGGACAAATTAGGCCCTGAAATCTCTTTTAATGGAGAGCCTCATTTTGCATTTTCAGGTATTTAAATAAGGTGTGACCACCCTAGTTATAAAGCTGTGACTAGTTACTGGTCAGTTTTGAGTCACGTGTTAGGATAAGAGCTTTTGTCAAATACTACTGTAATATACTAAATATGCATATACAGAGAGAATGTGTAGTACTGTGTAGTACATATAATGCTGACCAAAGTGATATCAACCAAAGCACCTGAGAAGATAAACTAACACAATATAAAGCAGCTAAAGAATCTGGTCACCAGGTTTATTCTTGCACAATTTAAAGTCACGATAATAAAATATAGGTGATCTGTTTGCATTTCATACTCTGGCAGAAATTATATATTATTATCATCATAACAGTACATTTGGCTATCCTTTTGCCTTTTAGGCAGGCTGTAGTACCAAGTTCCTTGTCGGCCTTTGAGATTCCATCCATTTCTCGCACAGCGAATAATTGTTTTGTGTTGTTGTGGCTGCTGTAGCATCTCGTCATGGACCAGAATCTCACTGCATTCATAAACACCTTAAAAATTGAAATTCATTTTCATATTGCTCTTTAAGGACAGAAAATTGTTAGACAAGGGATCACAAGAAGGTAAAACTGGTTGGTGTTAATACTACTGAAAGTGGTACTGGAAAACACACTGTGCGGAAGCCCTGCTGTTTGCAAACACTGTGTTGCAAATTAAAGCAGTCTTTCTGACATGTCCTGAACTCAACAGCATACATGGTGCTAAAATGAGGAGTTGTGTTCTCAAAGGCTCCTTTAGCTTTCTAACTCCCTGTTCCCCTTCTTAGGAATCAGACAGAAAAACAAACAAACAAACAATAAACTATTTTTGAGGCTCTAACTAAAGTTTATATCTGATTAAAAGACAACTGTACATATTTCATCTAAAGGGTGACTGGAGACAATGAGAAGCTGAACTGAGTTATGGTACATAAAGATTTTTCACTATTTTGATTTCAGACGAAACAAGGGATACAGTTACATGTTAGCATTTACGCAGAGCCTTGAGGAAAGGCAAGTATGGATTAGGGCAAAAGTCATAAATATTCCTCTCCAGGAAAGCCTGGACCAAAAAGGAATCTGAAGAGAAGCAAAACCAAATTATGAGAGCAATTAATTAAGAGAATGTGTTTCAGGTTATGTAGACCCTTCTTACCTCCTGAAAGGGTAGTGACAGGCCACATGCTAGTTCAGTTTTGGAGGCTGTTATATTTAACAACCAGAGAAAGCAAAGCGGCTGCAAAATGAGCTGCATCAGGAGGCAACATGCAAAGAGGTGGCATGAAATCAAAGCACCAGCAGCAAGCTCCAGCAGGGAGGCAGGGCATTTCAATTGTATCAATGCACTGCTGATAATTGCAACAAGCTGATCTCACTGCTCTCTGGGATACAGCTGAGATATGACTGGCCTGCATTGCACACCATTGGAAAGGGAAAGCTCTAGTGCACAGTTTAGGATTATTTGCCGTCAAGAGGGTGCGTACCAGATGGTGATAATTGCCCTTAATAATAATTCAGGATATGCAAGAGCTTTAAAAGGTTTGATGTAGAAAGAAGTTGTTTAATGAATGGGAAGCTGAGGGCTGGAAGAGAATTTGATTTTTGAATTTTGATTTTTTTTCCCCTTAGATGTTTGATACTGCTAATACACTTCAACAGTTTATGAGGCCTGACCTACCTGGAGACAACTCAACTATCTTTATTTCTCAGCCAAAAGCAAGAGCACTTGTCCACTTAAAAATTAATTGAGCAATGGTAAAACACCACCCAATACAACAAATTTTACTAAGAACATCTAACAAAATGACTTCTTCCTCTGGATTTTTCATCTTGTCATTCACACATTTTTCTTTTTTTGTCTCTTTTTCCTGACAGCAAGCACCTTCCTTCCCATNTTGATGTAGAAAGAAGTTGTTTAATGAATGGGAAGCTGAGGGCTGGAAGAGAATTTGATTTTTGAATTTTGATTTTTTTTCCCCTTAGATGTTTGATACTGCTAATACACTTCAACAGTTTATGAGGCCTGACCTACCTGGAGACAACTCAACTATCTTTATTTCTCAGCCAAAAGCAAGAGCACTTGTCCACTTAAAAATTAATTGAGCAATGGTAAAACACCACCCAATACAACAAATTTTACTAAGAACATCTAACAAAATGACTTCTTCCTCTGGATTTTTCATCTTGTCATTCACACATTTTTCTTTTTTTGTCTCTTTTTCCTGACAGCAAGCACCTTCCTTCCCATGTTTCTGTTTCGCAGAATATCCAACTGATGTTAAGTAACTACAAAATAAAAAATAAAAATAAAAAAATAAAAAAAATAAAAAATAAAAAATAATACAAAAATAATACAAAAAGAACTTTTAGTTCCAGTTGGAGGCCATTATCAGAAAACTGGTGGATTTCATTTTTTTCTACTCCATTTATGTAACATCCCAGCCTGTGATAAAGTATCCTTTACCAATAGCCTGGCACAAAGTCTAAGCAAGTTATGTTTTTCCCATTATCATGAGTATCTTCTTTGCTTCCCTGAATAGAATGTTGCATTGTGGGGCCACAGTGGGTTTTCCCAGCTATTTTTATTCTGGGTGGAAAACAGCCCTGTCTTTGCTTGCCTTCATCACTGCTTTTCATATGGTTGTACTGAATACTTTTGCCAGTGATTCAGGATTGCAGCCTGCGGGGTGTCAGTAATGGTTAGTCCTTACTGGCCTGTGCACTCTTAATCTTTCATCTGGATGCCAAGTACAGAACACAAGAAGAGTAAGCTGGAAATGCTGTTGGTCTCCAGCACGGGAATGTCTGTCTTTGCCACAGGCAGCTTGCAAAAACATATTTGTTTGTATGTTTCTACTTGTTTTGTTCTTTTTCTTTCCCCTTTTCTTCCATGTTCCTTTAAAAAAAAAGGAAGCTACAACAGCCGTCAAACCTATGTGTGCTCTCTGGTCAAGACTCTCAGGTTTCATGTTTCCTACACCTGACACCAAAAACAGGATTTATGTAACTCCTTAATGGTATCATATGTGCCTTAGAGAGTCCTGTCCATGTGGTATACCCCAGCACCACATCAGGAAGGCATCTGTCTGCAGGACCTGTGTCCTACATGCCAGGCCCAGGCAGAAGTGCACAAGATACTGCAGAACACCTGAAATGGATCTATGTTTAAGAAACTTAATCTCTCTAAAAATAACCCTTTCTCCAATGATGCTAGGGAGGAAAAAAAAAAAAAAAAAAAAAGGAGAGGAAAGTACAGCATGGAAAGAAGAAAGTGCAAAAACATTGAAGCCCAAAGTAAAATGAGCTGGCTCCATCTTCCCTGGAAATATGGCCTATCCTGAACAGAAGTTTTGAACCAAAGTTACTTCAAATAGCTTTCATAAAATCCTGTTGTGAGATCCTAGAGAATTCTCTCCAAAGCAGAAATGTGTCCTATCTTCTCAAGCACAATCTGGGGACCTCTTAGAAGCAGAAGATATTTAATGAAGTTAATTTTGCAAAGAGTTGTCACCACATACTAGTTTTCAGCCAAGGGAGGGAAGAGAGGCAGGAGGCTGGAGCTTGCAATGCCTCGAGGTGACGGCATTCTGCCAGCCTCTCCTTACAAACCATGCCAGAAGTGCTTAAGTGCAAACGGCACATAAAACAGAAACACCTGTCATTATTGGGCTGTGTGTGTGTGTGTGTATAATTGTGTAAAACTTCATGAAAAAAAAAAAGAAGTGTGCTTTCCTGCCCAAAGAATGCAATGAAAAGTTTTACTATGTGGAGCAGCATAGCTGGAGTGGTCATCCTAGTTTTATCAACTGATGGGCTCAGAGATACCCAGAAAGGCATTGCTCAGCCCTCCCTGGAGGGCACTGGCACACCTGAACCTCTCTTCCTCCTCCTAACTGCCTTTCCACACCCACCTCACCCCTGTTCACCCTCCTGTGTCAGTCAGTGACAGTGGCTACGCTACAATGAGGCTCCCCTAGGAACTTTTCCTTTCATTTCTGGAGAAGCAAATCTGACACTTAAATAGTATACACAGGTTTTTCAGCAATAACTCACCAACTTATTTTCTGTCTTCATCAGCAAACAGTAAAGCTCTGCTGAGACCCTGAAAGCAGTTTTGCGAAGGGCATTCATGCTCTGATTTTGTGCCAGCGTAGCATGAACCCAACCCAGCATATACATGCTGCACTGCAAGGAAGCAGCAGCTCAGGCTCTACAGCTCTTTCATCCATGTTATTAGAGGACCTTTTTATGTGTCTCAAGGGAACTCTCTCTTGGTTTGGGGCACCTGCCTCTAAATGAGGCAGTCTTTGAGTTCTATATGGTGAGAGGACATTTTCTTATTGAACTCATGGATGTGAGTGTAGGGCACACCATTGTGGCAGTCCTCATTTCCCCTGCCCCTGCCCCTGCCACGATCAGGTGCAATGACACTTCTTCACTGGCAGCTGATAGACAAACAATGCCTGGGGGACAAACGATGTTTGGAGAGAGCTGCTGAGATAATAGTTAGGATAAACTGTTTCCTTGCAAAAACCTGAATTTAGCTGGTACTTGGGAGTGAAAAGTTCCGATCTGCAGAACACCAAAGTGGTAAAAGTTTTGGTGGTGGGACTTAAAACAGAGAAAACAGCATGTCAGAAGGTAAACAAAAAGTACTGGAGAAGGAGAGGAGCACATTTTTATACTAGAGAAAAACTATTTGACTATTTAGGTGTGGGACCTGTCAAGTTAGACCCAGTTGCTCATAGTTAAGGAGGACTATGATTCATAAATGCATGAATGGAAGACAGAGGCTATTGTACATCACAGAAGATGCTGATCTAGGCCCCAGGAATACCTGACAGTGATGAATAAATAGAAAAGTTCATGATGAGTTTATGTTTCATCTAGATCAGCTGCAAGTACAGACAGACTTTCTTTGCTATCCTGCAAACTTGATCTGTATGCTCTATTTATTATATACATGCACAGAAGTAACTAGTGAAGCCAGGCTCCCATCTGACTGGGATTCAGGCTACGTATGTGTTCCTGGCCTTTGAATGAGTATGACATCATTCTTCAAAGGAGTCTGGAAAAGTTGTGCACCTAACAGGTGTCCTTGGAGAGCTTAGCCCATGACAAAGCCTAATCTCTGATCAGATTCAGAGCTCATCTTTGTGCCAGACTGTCAAGCAGCATCTAGATTTGCAGTAGCTATGGCTATCCTTTCAACCCACCCTACGGCCACATTTCACACAATGAGCAAAGGACATGTCCCTGTGGATCCCATCCACCCCATTGGGTACACGTTGCCCAGTCTTCAGGCTGTACTTGGAGGCTCACGAGTAGTGTGGCTGGCAAAGCTGGTCTTGAAGAGTGATTTCAGGGCCATGCTTACCAGGTCTTAGGACCTCTCCAGGCTACTTCAGACTTCCAAAGCCCAGTGCCCTGGGACTCACTAGCAGGACGCAGTTTGGGTTGTGATGGATGATTTCATGCCTTATAAACTCTTAGCAACCTGGAAACAGTAGGACTTTTCATATCTGAAAAGTAACCCAGGAGTTCAGATGACAGACTGGTGGCCAGGGACTACTTACCACTTGGAGAGGGCTGTTGGGAAATGACAGAATTGCTGCCAAGCAGTGGTCTCTGGTAAATTTTGTCATTTAAATAGTTTCACATGCTGTGCTAAATTTTCATTAATAAGGATGTTTATTGCAATCTTCCCACATTTTTTTTAGAGTGGACTAAAATATGCAGCAGCAGGAGTTTGTTGGATTGATTGATTTTTAAAGTAGGTTAAAGTAAAATGCCCACTGTTTTGAGACAATTTTTCATGTCCCCATAGTAAAGAAATTGTGCTTGGTCCTAATGAATATAATAGTGGGGTTTATTTTTGTTACTATGGATCCTCAGCTCTTAAAATTCTGCCTAGCTTTCTAGCTCCTATATTTAATAAATTTGGGCCATGCCTCATGCTAGCCCACAAAATATCTCTGAGTACTGGCCCAGAGCGAACACCGATAAAAGGGACTACTAACTCACTACAAAGGCACATCCATGCATTTCATTCACAGAGTTTTTCTCAGCTCTGTGCATAAAGGTAACTGTATAGCAGTATATGCATTTTTATATATGAAATACACATTTTCAACATGAAAATATTATATCTTTTTTTTTTTTTTCAGAATTTCTTTTTAATTAGACAGTGCAACTATTCAAGATGCTGATGCCTTTGCTTTCTTTCCTGTTTCTGCAGAAGGCTTTCTCAAGTGATTAGGAATCAGATCATACTTTAGAAATAACCTCAGTTATTTAATCTCACATAGTAGCTTCTTAGTTTTGATCAAAGTTCCAAATAAAAATATTTCATCCTGAAACATCTTAGGGCTGCATAGCAGTCTTCATCTGGAGATAATGGGCTATGGACTGATCCAGCTGTTCATACCTAGGTCAATTCTGCAGGTGTTCTTTAAAATCAATTTTTGTTTAATCTGAATCAGATCCATTTCCTTCAGCAAGTTTGTATAAATTGTAAAGAACTTGAGGCACTGCCAAATTCAGGGCTCAGATATTTCAAAGTTGTTCAGTATCACTATGAATTTCACACAGGTAAGCTTTACGTCCAACTAAACTGAACAATAAAGAAATACATGCAGTAATAATTACTGGAGTTTTGAAAACTCTTTTTTAATAGGAACCATATACAAATACATATCCAAGAATCATACCTAGGCAATCATTTAAGACCTGGAGAAGGCAAAAAAGAAAATCCATTACTGGGAAAACTATTGACCACCCAAAGCCAAACACAGAGTGTAAAACAAACAAAAGGACACACATTTCCACACACAATAAAGTTGGATTGTGAAATACTTCTAAAGGATGTTTTGAGGGCCACAGTTGCAAATGGGTTTCAAAAATGGACAAAGCCAATTCACAGTTGCTTTGGCAGGTGTTAAGCATGCCCTCAGTCTCCTGCTCCGGCAGCCTCCCAGCCTCCAAGTCCTGGGGACAGAAAAGAGCCAGCATTGACAAGGCACATTGCTCTTGGAGAGGGACTCTTTATCGGGGAGTGTAGTGATAGGACAAGGGGTAACGGTTTTAAACTAAAAGAGGGTAGATTTAGTTAGATATTGTGAAGAAATTATTTACAATGAGGGTGGTGAGGCACTGGAACAGGTTGCCCAGAGAAGCTGTGGATGCCCCATCCCTGGAGATGTTCACGGCCAGGTTGGATGGGGCTTTGAGCAACCTGCTCTAGTGGAAGGTGTCCCCCATGGCAGGGGGGTGGAACTGGATGGTCTTTAAGGGTCCTTCCAACCCAAAGCATTCTATGATTCTCTTGAGCATTTTCTCTCAGGATCCAACAGTAGACAAAGAGCTGGGTGGAGGTTAAGGCTGACCCTCTTCAATTGCTATTTTGTGGATGTTAGGAGGAATAGGAAAAGTAGGCCAGGACTCTCCCATAAAGACCTGGGTCTTTCTCCCCCTTCATCCAACATCACTCTGGGGAAATCCCATGTCCTATCCTGTGAGAGAACAGGGATAATACCTCCTCACCTCTCACAGGTAAGATGGCAGTAAATCCTATTAGTAACTGTGTGCTCAGATACAGGGGCAAAGTGGATTCTATAGCCACCCAGAGTGCACCAGTGGTAGCAAAATAAAATCTGTTGCCTATAACTGGCTAAATTTGTATGTTTTATATCCAGAGAAGTGTTCATTTAGTGGATACATGGTAAATATTAAAAGCAAAATGAAGAAAATGCAAGTCTTCACTGAAATGCAATGATATAACTAGCAACACAGTTTCTTATGATCCTGATTATCTCATTAGCCAATAATCAGTTCTGAAATACTAATTGAAGGTCCTATCCAGGCAATACTGAAATGAGAACTGGTATGTCTTAAAGGAAGATTTCTAACACTAGCTTTCCTTCCTCACTACCAATTTTGTTTGTTATTTTGTGACACAAATAATTAGCATCTGACAGACCAGGAAAAAAGTAATCAGATAAATCTTTTATCAACCAGATTTTTAACAGAGCAATGGTTTGTGGGTATCCGAGCATCCACCAAGCCCCAAGGAACTCACAGAAAAAGCTGAAGAGACACTGAACTAGAAAAGACCAGAAAATGTTTCAGGGCCTACAAATTGAAGAAGGCTGAGAAAGCATGAGAGGCAAAATGAGAGGCAAATAAACCAAGTAACATTTTCTCATTGCCTAAAAATTAAGGGAAGTTATCTCCTTTCTGACCCCATAATGTGTATCATATTCGCTATAATTAAATACATTTGTTCAGTTACAGTGAAAAGTATGGCGATTTCTCATGGACCAGCATCTTGAAAATATCAAAGGATATAAATATATCCAAAGGATTTATACAGGATATAAAGCCTTATTTTCGAATGAGGTGCAGCCCCATGCTGAAGAGAACATAGACATTGACCGGCTGTGATATGATGATAGAATAATAAGATAGAATAGTTCAGTTAGAAGGTATCTTCAAATACCATCTAGTCCAAATGCCAAATTTTAAATTATTTCACTTTGGAAAACAAAAACAAAAACAAAAACAAAAACAAAACAAAACAAAAAAAACAGATGCATGTCTCGTGTTACCTAATAGAAAAGAATACAGAAGTCCAGGGATAACTAGGCAAACAGCTCACACTTTTGGTGAGTTTTATCTTTCATTGTTCACACAAGCAGAATTGATGGCAGTGGGAATTTTGTTCTTGGAGAGAATCAGTTCCCGCCAGTTACCATCAGTAAAAATCCCATCTGTCTTCTGTACAGAAGTCAGAGTGAAAAACAGATTTTATTTCTTATACTACTGTAAGTGCAAATAGTGAGAATTTTTAAGAGGAAAGTTAGACGAGGAATCAAAATCAGCACGTAATTCTTGTATTTTCAAATCTGAAGATCATGGGTGAAATTTGAAGTTCTGTTTACAATGGAATCCGGCACTGGTTAAGCACCAGAAGAGGTTCCTTTAGGAGAAGGTGTTTTGCTAACTCCAGTCCTTAAAAATAGAAAGCTTTTTTAAGAGAAGTCTATGAAGGACAGCTTTCAGCATTTTTCATTTATAAGCATATAGTAATAGCAATAGCAGTGATAAGACCTTATATCTCTGAGGTAGTTGCCCCACTGCTTACCCACTCTCATGTCAGAATTTTCCTTGTTGCAGCTTGTGATTATTGCCTCTTGCCCTTTCTTTATGCACTTCCAAGAAAAGTCTGGCTCCCTCTTAACCCACCCGTTGGAGTAGAACAGAAAACAATGAGATCCCTCTCTAGCCTGCTGTTTTCAAAGCTAAACAAACCAGGCCCCTCAGCTTCTCTTCATTCCTTGTATGCTCCAACCCCCTAACCATCTTGGTTGCCATACCCTGGATGCAGTCATTTGCTAATATCTTGCTTGTATTGGAGAGCTGAAAACTGGACACAGTACTCCAGATGTGGACTCAAAAGGCCTGAGTAGAGAGGACCAATCACTTTTTTGGACCTATTAGCTGCAGCTTGCTACTGCAGTTCAGGATGTGATCAGCTTTTTTCACTGCAAGGGCACCGTGTGCGCTCTTGTTCAATTTCTTGTCCACCACGACCCTCAGGTCTTCATCTACAAATTTCCTCCTCATCCAGTCAGTCCCCAGCTTGGAAATATTCCCTCCCTGGTGCAGGACTTTGCATTTGCCTTTATTAAATCTCTCAAGATACTTGACAGCCTGCATGTCAAGGTCCCTCTGAATGGCAGCCCTACCCTTCTATGTGAGTTGACCACTTCAGATAACAATTCATTGATATTATTGTATAAAATTCAACTTTAATAATTACCTAAAAATAATTCAAAAAATGCAGTGGGGCTTAGCAGTGTTCTGTGAATATGTGTCTGTCTCCAGGATTAAGATTAAAGATACCTCGGGGAGGTATCTCAAGATCCTTCAGTTAAAGCTACCTCTTCTAGAAAACCCACATTTTCTTGTTGTTCCCCCATTGTTCAGATTAAAAAATAGAAAGCAATAACTTTCTTGTGTTCTGGTCTGTTAGCTCAGGAAAAACAATAGGGCCAAATGAAGTCTTTCCACTCTTTGGGTTTCCACAGTCAAATATTTGCCAAGTGTACAGCCACAGTTTCTTGGCGTGTGTTTATAGCACCCGAGACTCCCAGGTGGTCTCTCCGTCCACTTATCCACCAGACTGGGCTTTGTTTCTGCGACAAGCTGGAGGTGTCTTCTGTCTGGCATAGCCACAGGCAAAATGTACTAATATGAAACATTTTATTTCAACAGTATGTTAAGCAATACATGTTTCCCAACTTCCCTTTCGGACTGCCAAGTAATTTATGGAATAGGAAACTTATTAAAACTTGGTTTTAGTTTTGTCAATATCCTCAAAGTTTTATCTTCATCAGACACTGCATCTGCAATCTTCATTGGAATATTCTATTTATAGTCCTAAATAATCCCATAAAACAATAAAACAAGAATAAAAATTGCTCTCAGTTTCCACCATGATGTTACTTTCATCCTCAGAGATATTCTGCAACTTCCTTTTCTCTCTGTACCACCCACAGCAGGGTTTTTTGAATGTGTTTCAAGATGGTATGTAGTGGTAGAAGAGAGTTGCAGAAAATTCAGCCAGGTTAGTTTTAGGAGGAGGAAATATATCAGAAGGATGAAGGAGAAGGAGTAAGTCCTTTATCATGTGCATACGGACCACTACCGAGACAGGAACTGCTGATGCTGGCACCATCACTGATAATATCTACCATCTGCACAATGGCAGGACCCAAACAAGAAACTCTGTGAAGCTCTGACCTGCAGAACAAGGATATCATCTGTTTAAGCCATAGTGTGGTCGTGATAGCTGACATAAAGGTTGATCAGACAGCAAGATTAGGAGTGTAAATAAAGGAAACAACATTACTGTTATATGAGCTCTGGTCTATGGAATGAAGCCACTTACTTCTCAGGCGATCTTAGCAAATTGGATAATAAACCCTAAACCAGGGCAAATTTATAGCAGGCAAATTCAAAGAAATAATATTCTTTCACAAAGAACTAGTGATGAACTGCTTGCATTGTGCAGATTATTCCTGGTCTGCCAAGAGATCGGCAATATTAGAATTCCCAGTTTTGATGCATTTTACTAGTAGAATTTCAGGAACCTGTAGGGGTCTATAACCAGAAGACTCCACCCTGAAACCGTGCTGAAGGACTCAGAGCTGCAAGCCATTAGATTTGTTTGGATGGCCTCTTTGGAGGAGGTTGCTGTTGGCTCATCACAACAAACCACTGCAGGCCCAAGATTCCTCTGCATGCTGGTGTTACAAACGCTGGGGGCAAGGAACTGGGGTAGGGGGCGGCTTTCTGTTCCTCATTTTTCTTAAGAAAAGTTCAGCAAGGGACTATGACTTTTATTTTGCTACTGCCTTAGAGTAGGGGAAGTTCAGCTTCTTATTTCCTTGCTTTGGCTCTTAGATGACCCAAAA
This sequence comes from Anseranas semipalmata, assembly GCA_013399115.1. Lineage (NCBI taxonomy): Eukaryota > Metazoa > Chordata > Aves > Anseriformes > Anseranatidae > Anseranas > Anseranas semipalmata. The sequence goes on along the minus strand of VXAA01005254.1, from coordinate 784,527 downwards.
AATACAGACAATATTAATTTTAGTTGTGTTTAGTCTAATATTAAAGGAAGGCTCTCTTCCTATATTTAGGACTGAACTGTGATGCCAAGATTCTTCTTGTTGATTCTTGGTATAGCCCAGTACTTATTCATGGAGTGTTTGAAAAGTTTCATCTTTGTTCACAATGCATTTTTTCCCAATAAAACAAGGTGGTACATTGTAAACAAGAAGGCAAAGACTGTTCCACCAGTTTAGTCTTTATACTTAGTAGATTGTGTCGGAAATACTAATATGAGGTAGCTTGGCTAATAAGATAGGAAGTGCACTTAGATATTCAGATGATCGTAGAATCTTAAGGGTCTTTTCCAGCCTAAATGAGTCTATGATTCTATGATGAATACAACAATAGAAAGGAATGCTGCTTGCTCCAGTAAAAAACATGAAGCGGTTCTTGGTTCACAAAATTGGCAGGCACTTTTTATTAGTAACTTTAGTAAGTTTAGTAGCATCAGAAGAAAATAATGAAATTCTAATAATTCTTACTACATTTGCTCTTATTAATTTTCTTATTGGGCCTGTAACATGACAAGCAAGTTAACCAATTAACCAGGAAAAGAATAAAAGCCTGTCCTAAGTGGGTTCATTTCTTATTTAACGTAAAAGATTTTCAAAGGGCTTTAGTCAAGTTGTATGCGTAGTAGTGGAAGAGGAAGGTCTGAAGCAGGGAGAGTTAGAAGAAAGCTAGGAGACAGAGAGCTTCAAAACATTCTTCAAATTAATGGAAAACACTTCTAAAAAACTCTAGTGCCAATACTCTTTTTAAAGAAAAGAAGAAAAAAAATATACACTCATTGGTACATTCCTAACTTGCAAAATAAAACAAATGAGAACTTTCACAACTGTGCTGTTACTGCTTATCCCATAAAGGGAAGGAGAGTTTTACCCTCTGGGCATCACTAATAATGAGGCTGTGCAGATCCTGGGCTAAAAATTGCAACCACAGCCTCAGTCTATTTGTCACAGCTCCTTAAGTGAGACAGAGGTCAGCCTCTAGGCTCTACACCATTTGCCTTTATTAGAAGTTCTGCAGAAATCAGGTCATCAGACATTTCTGGATTGGTTTCTGCATACCATGGTGGCTGCAGACAGCCAATTACATCTATCCAGGTATTTATGCTATAAAAGGACCGTGATGGCTCAGTTCCTAGTTTGAGCTCTCTCCAAGCAGCTTCTTCCTTTTTTAAACTCTAGGTAAGGGAGATTTTTTCCAGGAGCATTATAAAAGCCTGTATTTTACATCATCTTAATCCTTGAAAGAGGAATATTTTCTGAACTAGATTTCCTTGAAAAACATCTTATGGTTTTCCCAGGGGAAGGGGGAGTGGCATAACACGATACAGACAAGAGAAAGCAAACTGATTTCTAAGGCCTTGATCTTCCACTTTTGTGCAGGTTTAATTTCACAGGCAAAAACTTTCCCATTGGTTTAGGACTCTTTGCAAGCAGAATATGCAATGCATATGTGCCTGTAAAACTGGGGTTCATACACTATCACACATACCCAAACATTTGGTATTATTACTGGGTAAATATTGAAGTCAAGACCTAGAGATTTTCGTATAAAAAGAGAAAGAAACCATTATAATTTATAGTGTGGGAGCCATTTCTAGGCTCAAGAAGAAACACAAACTAATGGTTTTCTGGCTATGAGAAAACTTAATTGACACACAGGCTTTATGCTTTGCCAGGTCACCTCTTCAACAACATTGGCTAATGCAAAACATTTGAAATTTCTTATCCCTAAATTACTCCAATCTAAACATATTAGTGATTAACTTTATATCTGCATTCCAAATGGTAAACTCCTCCAACTGTTTAGTTAAGCCTTCTCTTTACAAAGGAACATTCATTCAGTTTTATTGCAATATGACGTTATTTTTATTTTAAAACTGGATGTTATTTAAGTATTAAAAATTAACCTGCTGTTTGGAACAAGAGGATTAAAAGCTTTGGAAACTTCCAGTTCCTTTATCTGAGTCCAGTAAACAACATAGACCATAACACTTCGAAAAATTTGAACCATTTGATCAGCTTGAAACTGTCATGAGTTTCCTGACAAAAACTTCATTGAAATTTAGGCATTTAATAAAACTTTCATAATGAGAACAATCAAACTTCTGCTATTATATCAGAACTCTGAGCAGGCAACCATGCCTTCTTCTTGCTACTTCAGGAGTAACACAATTCAGAACTTCAATGTCCATTTTTCACTGCAAAGAGGGAACTGTTTACTGTTGCCGTTTACATCAGGTTCCCCCACCACCACTCATATCCAATCTTCTTTATTGGCCAATACACATAAACAAAGCAGCCCAGCTTATGCCTTCTGCTTATTCAAAGTAAGGAATACCAGGCTTGAAGTCTTCCTAACTACTCATACCTAGAGCAAGAAGCAGATAAAAAAAAAAAAAAAAGAGTCGTTTTTTCCTATATGTAGCGTTCTTGGTCACAAATGAGCTCCTACTGCCAGGAGAATGCATTCATGTATAAGTGTGAAACATGAAGGAGTACATCCTTGATCATGTAACATTCACAAATCTACTGAATGTGGATTAACATTAAGTATACTAAGAAGATAGCTAAACTAATACAAACTAAAATATAGGCTTGTTTCTCTAATGATACTTCCCTCTGTATTAACAAGAACTATAACGAATAAATTAATGAATTTTGTTACATTCCATGAAACTTCTGGATTTTCTCACAGCCACTTACGGCGCTTAGACTAAATTGCCAATGAGGTTCATTAGGAGCCTGGGTTCAATGCCGCTGTTTCAGCATACACTGGAAGAGAGGTCGAATCACTGGGAATCTCAGTCCTCACAGTAGTCTCCACTAGGCTTATAGGCCTTATGAACAACTTCTGGATGTCCATGAGCATTTCCAAGAAAACCATCTTTAATTTCCAAGAAAACCATTTCTTCCAACCATGTTTCATTTTAGAGCACTAACCTCCATGAAATGCAGTGACAAAGCAGTGTAAAAATAGTAATGGGCTTTTCAGCCTTCTCTTAACAATGGTTACTAATCCTGAATCAGTTTTAGCTACTCCAAGGTAAGTGGTTCCATTTCTAGCTAAAGAGAGCTATAGAAATGGAACAGGAAGGTCACAATCAATGTGTGAATCACTACAGCCAAGTCTAAATCCAAAAAAAGAAAGATTGAGCTCTTGGCGGTTATCATTAGAAAGGGTTGTTCATTCCAACTGTGCCTTCTTTAGTGTTGAAAAGGAACAATGATTTCTAGTGAACAGCACAGTTAATTGGTCTGAGGGCTTCCTGCCTAACAGCATCAGATCACCAAATCACAGACCTGTTTCTGAAAGAAACCTTTGCAGGTCTCAACATCCCACTCAGAGAGGAAGCACTGCCTGTACTAGATCAGGTCAGCCACAGTTTTGCCTAGCCAAGTCTTGAAAATCTCCAGGGATGAGGCCTCATCAGGTTTCTGGGTGACCTATTCCAGCACTTCTCTGTCCTCCTGGTAAAAAAGTTTTTCCTAATATTCAACTTCTCAAACTGCACTTTGTGCTGTTTCATCATTTAATAACATCTTCCACTGCTGCATAGAGTTAAGCTCCTTCATTTTTCCAACATTCAAGCATTTTTAGGCTGCTGCCTAGCTTCCTCTTTGCTACACTGAATAAGCGCAGCTTCCCCAGCCACTCTACACAAACCTTCTGTTCAAAGTCCCTGACCACTGAAACAGGCCTCCATTGGACTCTCCCAGTTCTCAATATCCACTTGAATGGGGGACTTGGAACAGATTGCAGTATTCCAGATATGGTCTCACCAGTGTCATGCACAGTGGTATAATAAATTTCTCCAATCTGCTGGTCACACTTTCCTAATGTATACAGTATCATATGACATATTTTTCCTTCTTGATAATGGCTGTGCACTTCTGGCTCATATTCAAGCAGCTTTTCAGAAAAATAAATAAATAAATAAATGGTGTCCCTGTGGAAAAGAAGCTGAACATGAGTCAGCAGTCTGCACTCACAGCAAAGAAAGTCAACCATCTTTTGGTCTGTATTAACAAGAGTGTACCAATAGTCAAGGGAAGTGACTCTTCCCTCTTTCTTGGGAGACCACATGTCCTATGTCCAGTTTTGGGCTTACTCCAGCACAAGAATGATATCGACCTCTGGGCTCAATCCAATATGAGTCAAAGATAGTAAGAGAGCTGGAGCACAGGATGTTCAAGGAGAGACTGAGGGAGTTGGGTTTGTTCAATACGGAAAAAGAAGGCTGTGAGAGGTATTATTGTTATCTACAACAGCATACTGGGAGGGTGTAAAGAGGACAGAACTGTTCTTCTTAGAGGTACAAAAAGGACAATAAGCAACAGACAAAAGTTGGAACATGGAAAATTCCTACTCAATATAAGGAAAAATTCTCAACGTGAGAGTAGATAAGCATTATATCAGGTTGAGGTTGTGGCGTGTCCAAATATCTTTGGAGATATTCAAAACCCAACTGGACAGGGCTCTGAGTAACCTGATCCTTGGAAGTGTTCAAGGCCAGGTTGGATGGGGCTTTGACCAACCTGATCTAGTGGAAGGTGTCCCTGCCCATGCAGGGGCATTGGGACTAAATGTTTTTTAAGGTCCCTTCCAACCCAAACCATTCTATGAATCTATGATCTAAGGGGACTCACTTTGAGCTGAAGGTTCAATAAGATGATCTCCAGAGGTCCTTTCCAACCTACATAAGCGTTTAACTCTATTTGCCCTCCACTGCATTCCCAAGATGCTCTGTAGCAAAGCTGTTACTCACCCAGCCTGTTCCCAGTCTCTCAGGTGCAGATACATACTCTTTTTGTGGAAATTCATGCTGTCCCTATCCTCAAGTTTCTCAAGGTCAATATGGACAAAAATGGTATCCTTTGATGTGTCAGCAGCACCTAAGTGACCTAGTGACACCTGCAAATTTTCTGGACAGTGCTTTCTCTCTCATTATGCAGGTCACTGATAAGAAAACACTGAAGATCAGCTTCAGTATCAACACTGAAGTACTTTGCTTGTTACCAGCTGCCAGCTAGGCATGGAGCCATTGATTACTGCACTTTGGGTCTGGCCGTCCAGACAATTTTCAACTCACCTGACAGTCTGATCATCCCACCCATACATTGTCAACTTCCAGATGAGAGCTCTGGGGCTGAAAACCTTACTAAAGAAACATCCACTTCCCCCTCATCATTCCCATAACCGGTCAATTCACCACCAAAGGCAATCAGGCTGACTGTTTCTGATTATATCCTTGTCCTGCTTGAGTTTGGAAATGGGTTCCAAAAGAAGATCATGCACCATGGTCTTCACAGGGACTGACGTGAGCCAGCAGCCGACAGTGTTCCAGATCCTCTTTTTTGCCTTTCTTGAATATGACTATAATGTTCACTTTTTCCGTTCAGCACAATTTTTCACAGACAATACACAGGAGCCTTGCAATCACAGCAGCCAGCAAGGCAACTACAGCAGCCAACTTTTTCAGCACCTTTAGGTCAGTCCCAGGGATATGAACATGTCCAGCTTAAGTAGTGTCTAACTTGTTCATACAGTGCTGGCTCCTTCCCAAACTGTTCTGTTCTTCTTCTTGACCTCTGCTACAGAGGTCAAGTGGAACGTTCTGCATGTGATGAACAAGGTAAAAAAGGCCCTGAGTACTTCAGCCTTTTCTACATAATCCACCCTGTGCTGTTTCTCATACATCAGCATACTCACATCTTCCCTAAAATTCCTTTAAAGCTAGTCCTTCTTGCTCAATTTAATGAAGTTATTTTTAGCTCTTCATCAGGGTTTTGACTTTCCTGATTTTACCCTAGTGATACTTTTGTATTCTTCCTTAGTTGCCTATCTTTGTTTACAATTCAAATGATCACTGTTTGTATCTTAGTTCATCAAGAAGCTCTCTTTTAGTCAAGCTGGCCTTGTGCTGAAACTTCTAGTTTTCCCACATGAAGGGGTGGATTTTTCCTGATCCCTCAGTGAGTTCACTTTGAAAGAGTCATCCAGATCTGTTGGGCACCCTGCCCCTGCATGGCTGTTTCCCAGAGGATATTGCTTACCAATTCCTTAAATAACCAAGTCTGTTCTCAAAAGTCTGGAGCCCTAGCTCTGCAGTTTTCCCTCCAGCCTTCCTCCAGATCCTGAACTCCACTGCCTTGCACTCCCTGCAGCCTAAATTGCCACATTTTTTCACACAACTGCAAATCTTCATCAGTCCTTCTCAGTCTCTGAGCAGCAGATCCCACAGAGCAATGACCCTGGCCAGCCTCTCCAGTTTTTGCATTGGAAATGTGTCAACCACACAGCTTAAGAACTCGTTGGGTGCTTTGCATGAAGCCACATTGCCCTCACAGCAGTTCTCTGGACAGTGGAGGTCACCCATAACAATAGGTGTCTGTGAATGGGAGATTTTCAGTAGTTGCCTGCAGAAGGCCTCATCCTTTGCCTTCTATTGAGTGGGAGGTCTGTAGCAGACCCCCAAGATATCCCCAGCTTTACTTTCCCATCTGATGTTGATGCAAAAGCTCCCAGCAGGCATGTATCCAGTTTTGCCCTGTAGAGCTCTATGGATTCAAGGAGATCTTTAACATAAAAGACGACTCCCTCTCCTTATCTTGCCTGCATATCATTCCTCAGTAGCCTGTTTGCTCCATGGATACCCCTCCCAGCATATTCTCTCTCCCATGTGAGCAGCCCCTGATGGACACTGGCCATTCCTCCCTTTTTGTGCCAATCGCTCCTGATTTCCTGGCTCATCAGGAGGGGTCCCTAGAGGCACTGATGCATCAAGGGCACTGAATCATTCCAAATATTAATCACTTGTCTACTTGTCAGCAGGGCTGCCCATTGGATTGTTCTGGTGAGATGTATATTAAACAAATTGCTTGGTGCCTTTCTCTGAGTCTCTGGCTGCTGTATTTCATTGCTTGCAATATTCTAGCATATTAGCAGCATTCATTCAAGTGGATACATTGGGCAATGTGGACTAAAGAGGACACTAAAAATCCCAGTAAATCAGTTCTTAAAAGAGAGTTCATACAGGAAACAGAACTGAAAGAACTGATTTGCACAAAAAATACTAATTTCAATGAAGGCATATAAAAGTAGTAATTAGTGACAGTTTATGCATAATTATTCTTAGGAGCAAATAGGTTTTTTAAAGTGCTCTAAAACATCTGATATTTGCATATTGTTGCATATTGATCTAAGCTGCAGAAACACATTAAGGCATTCAGCTTGAAACTTGAAGGTATATTCACCTTTGAATCTATAACATAACTTCAGGACTTGTGTTCTTTGTGCTACAGCTTTACGATTCATAAAAACAACAAGTGCCATGCCAAGATCTTAAGTCCTTGTTCTATTAAATTCTACTACTTTAGTCTGGACTAACATTCCCTTTATTTACATTTTTTCTTTGTTTTAGGTGCTGTGGCTCTTTCAACTGCCAGATTCTTTGCATTTACGTTAAACATAACACTCATAACAATACTAAGCATTTGTACGAGAATTTATGTATTGAATATTTTATTTGCAGCAACTAATGTAATGCTGCTTTTAGTTTGGTTTAAAATATTTATATCTTTTCCTCTTCTGATTATATTATCCCTTACAAGTGTGAGAAAACAAGTTCCACAGTAAAAATTTTAAGCCATGTTAAAATGCACTGGTTTCCTAAATGTAATGTAAAACATTTGGACTTCATTTTCTTCCAGACACATTAAGTTTTTATGACTTCATTTTTAAAAGATTGTTCTGTGCTCCATCATTCATATTTGTTTCTGCTCTAGCACCTTATCCATTTACCAATAAATTTATTAGAAGATGGGGTTTGGAATCCCTATATTTTGCAATTTTTTAAATTCTTTTCTGAGTTCACCTAGAAATTCACACTAATTTCCCAATCAAAGTAAGCTGTTCTGTTGAAGTCAACCCAAAGATACATGCTCAAGTGTAAGCAGAGTGCACTATTTAACTCTTCTTTGGTGCTCAGAAAGACTACAGTACCAGCAGAGCTGTATTGAGACATCCATTTTCCTTTCATTTCATTCTATCTTTCAAAAGCAGTATTATGACTTCAACCAACAAAATGTTACTATTTTCATCAGCCATTCATTTTAGTAACAAAAATTAGATGTCATTCAATCCTATACAAAATATTTTTAGATTTATATAAAATCACTATTTATACACAAAGCATTTGCAGAAAACTAAATGATAGTGTCCTTCATATGAAAAACCACCTTTTAGTTTCTCATAAAACATAAGGTATTCTGTTTTTTAAGACGTGGCTGAAGGCAACTTCTATTAGAAGCCTTGGCATTTACCACCACTATGAACCTCATCACACAGCTGTAACCCTCAGTATGCTTTGATACTCTTGACCACATGTGGTTTACAGTTAGCCTCCAGCTTTTAGAGTTAAAGTTGCTGTCAGAACAAATAGTGTCAGAAAGCTTTGTTCTTAAAGGCCAAAATCAACAGTCTGTGTGAGCTGATTCTAAAGAGAGTTCTGCTCCTGCCTCTGCCACCAACACTCCTTGTGACTCTGGGCAAGGCATGTACCTCACCTGTAATTTCTGAATAATAATACTCTTCTGTCTGCCACTGTATTCTCTTTGTGGCAGAGGCCATCTCTTCCACGGTCTAAGAACTGCATCCACACAACCAATTGATATGCAGTAGATTTTAGCACTCCAATATGATAAGGATGGTTATTATGTGATCTGTACTGGAACAAGCATGATTTGTCCTTCCTAGGAAAACAGTTTTTCATCCTAGATTTGTTCCAGAACTATCATCTCTCCTTTTTAGTGGAAATTGGAGGACTAATCTAAAAGCTTTATTCAATGTTCAAATATGTCTAAAGTAAAAGGGAGTTCCATATGTATTCATCCATATGTATATTCCATTCTGAACCCTGCTCCATACAGAAGCAGGGTTCAGAAATTAATGTGGTTTATGTAAAAATATGACCAGTTGACCATATGAGCCCATAAAGATGAAGCTGGGCTTTCTGTCTTTGGCTCTAACGCTGACCTGCCACAGAGAAGTAATTACGCACACACACCACCACCACCTTCTGTAAAACAGAAATTATTGTGCTGACCGTCTCTGTAGAGTGTTTGATATGTACCATTAATAATAATAACAATAACAACAACAAAAATAAATAAACTGCTAGGTGCTTGTAGGCCTATTATATAGAGAAATGTGTAACAAGTGCTTGTAAAAAGAATTGTGACTCTGTCATGTCACTGGTAGGGATTCAGAAACCATCCTAATTGTCTCCCCATGCAAGTATGTAAGTCCTTTGCTCATTGCTCTCTGTGCTTCATGAAACAGAGCCTGCTAACCCCCAAGTAGGAAGAAATTTGACAGAATAAATGCACCTCTTCTTTCTTTCAGACCCAATGTCAAATAGGTCCAAATCATAAAAATTCAAAAAAACTGCATCAATGGATAAATTTAGGCCAGACCAAATTAGATATTTTCCAGCTCCTGACCCTGAACCTTTTCTTAAAACTTGAACTCTGCAAACCAAATTATTTTTAGTTTCAAAACCCTTGGCTAATTTATTTTCATTTTAGTTAAGTTTCATATGCCTTTGTGCTTCCGGATTCTGGCAACTACTATGACTGAGAATGCCAAAGTCCTCTATTCAAATTGTATGCTTGGCCAAATGAAAAGGGGAAAACACTCAAAATCATGCAAGGCAGTCTTTTCTCATGAGTCTTCTGTTCTCATGAACTTTGTAGACCAATTTTGGAAATGCAAAAGTTCGTAACTTAAGACATCAGATAAGGAACCAAACTTCTGGGATTCACCCATTTCTCACTAATATTCCTCTTCCTTCTGGCAACAAAGCAAGACCACTGAAGAGAGGAGGAAACAACAAAGAAAGGAGAAAAGGCCAGATTTTTTAAAAAATGGAATAAGAAGATTCTTGAGAAGAATCAAGACAAAGTCCTGGTGAAAAAAAGTTAAAAAATTACAATAGGAGAGAGGGACCTGCCTTCAGAAGGCAAATTACAGAGAGGTAAAAGGGAAGGAATGACTAAAACGGGCTTCTAAGTGGATGGTCATCTGTGCTTTGCCTTTAGAAGAAACCTAAATAGCTAACATAGATTGAACATCTAAGTTTAGACAGCTAAAGCTGAGGTGCACGTTACCTGAAATATTTACTGTCTTACTGTCTTTTTATTCTTTTTTATGCATCAGTAATTACTTTGTTCAGCAACAATATAGGTAGTATTTAAGGATCCTAGTTTTTATACACAGGTATTTGATGGAGTATTTATAACAGGTCTCAATAATTGTTATGCAAACCCAGCAAAACTCTTAGTTGTGATAGAAATTACTATTACAACTTCTAGACAAACACTATATATTCAGGCATTGTACTACAACATACAGGAACTTAAAATAGTTGCAGATAAATCCACTGTGGGAAAATGGAAAAAAAAAAAAAAAAAAAAGGTATTCAGGTTAACATACTTCACTTATATTCACACATCTGTACATCTATGTACCATGCACTGCAGTGTGATGCTATGAACTCGCACAATGTCCTTTGCACTTCTCTAGTTACGTAAAGTCTCTTGATATAAAGAGCCTTATAAATTTCCATTTGCTTGGAACTTGGAATTACAGACACTTTAATCATATGGTTCTGTCATCTGATGAAATGATCCTAATCTTCTGATTTTCACAGCATTGCACGACTTTTAGCCACATGACTTTCATCACATTTGGTGGATGTCAGGAATCTGAAACCTCACACATCACTTCGAAAATGTACTCCTTTAAAGTGCTATTGTTAATCATGTTCAAGGGTGCCTGCTGGGATTCCTTGCAGTGCTTTCTTAGGCTCACAGATGGTTTTGATTTCTATGGATGATGCAAAGGTCTGCTCTTCTCACCAGACACTAACCTTACTGTCTTTGCTGAAGTCACAAGCCTGAAAAATCTGTATTTTTTCACTAAAGAAACTCTTTTTTATGACTAACCTGATATTATTTTAATTAGTGTTTGACACAAATCCATATCATTTTTATACTTCTGTTCTAAAAACAACAGAACAGTAGTGATTAATGAAAGAAACCTCTCAGTAGCATTCTAATATATGCGCTATATATGCATCTGTTTATGATATATATAAATGCCAATATAGAGACATACTTGTAAATGCTGTATATGGATATAAGTTTTGGGTAAACAGATGTATCAAAGATATATATTACTAAGATCTGATGGAAATTAAATCTATTCTCTTAAATTTGACTCAAGGCAACCACACAAAATGTGACTCCCTGGTTCCCAGCACTGGTTGTGATTCTTAACATTTACACTGAGTAGTACACAAATGGCTCAGACAGTGATGGCCCCGAGAACTCCACTTATTGGGAAAAAGTAAATGGCAATGCATACCACATAGATCCCCCTGTCTGTGGGCAGCCACTTCCAGCCTGAGACTCTCTCCCCTTCTTTCTTGAAAGACTGAACATCTTTTCTGAGAAACAAGATAAGCTCCAGCCTAGGAAACACAGAATCAGAGTCATGGAATGGTTTAGGTTGGAAGGGACCTCTGGATGTCTACTTGTCCAAACCCCTGCTTAAGCAGGGCCATCTACTGCAGTTTGCCTATGATTGCACAGTGGCCACAAAGTAGCTCTTAATATTAGTTAGCAAGTTCTTCTCTCAGCATTGTCTTAGTTTCTCTTTAACAAAGAGCAATAACAATTATTTTTCCAAGAGATTCACTTACAGAGTTTTGTGATACCACTCTATTTGCCATCTCTCTTTCCTTTTGGTAGTATTGAAATAGATATATCAGCTTCCTGAAACTGCTGAGAGGATCCCAGAAGTGTTGCCCTCACATATAACGTTCCACACGTTCATCTCTTTTTTTCCTATTCTTTATCAATTACTTTCAAATAAGAGAACAGGAGAACATTACAACCATCAGTTAATATCTGAAATATTTGTCCTCCACTGTAAACAACCTTCTTCTGTATTCCCTAAAAAATCAGACATTGCACTACTTGCTTCAATTCACAGAAATGGCCCCTTATTAGATAAACCAGAGCAGAAATACAGGATATTGTATGAGATCTAATCCTAACAGGGTGTTTATCTTGTTGCATCAATGTAATACAATTGACAATAAGAAAAATCTTATCACTGACCAAATTCTCTTCTACCTTGCAATAAACTTGTGCACTTTCTTTTAAGAAAGACATTTTAATTTCTGAGTTCTTGGAGATAGCTTCATCTCCTCAGACACCAGGAATTTGATTCACAAGGTGCCAAGGTAGTCAGTAGAAGCAACAGGCCTGCCCCACTCCAGCCCTCCAGCCCACCTCTCATGTGCATGGCAAGGCATTTCTAGGTGAAGGCTTCCCTAACTGTCTATTTTTTTTTCAGTGAACTGCAGTTAGGAAAGGTTAGTCCTTCCCTTAATTACTTCAGCTTTATGCCTAATGCTCAATGGGATGTATCCAGGCCTTGCAGACTCTGTAAGGCTCACAAGCCAACGACTACTTTGAGGTGCATCTGTCTGCATTTACAGAGAGAGTGCCAAAAATAGCAAAGGATTTGGATCTCTACAGCCAAGATTTCTGAAAACACAGACCGAAAAACAGTAATTTTTGAAATCAGAATGAGTCAAGTCCAACAGATGAGACAGATTAAAATAAAACGTTAGAAAACAAAACTGCCCTTTGTCAAGCAGGTCCTTTTCACCAGTCTTCTCTCCAGCCAACAGCTTTCTCCTGGCGTCCTGGGTTGCAACAAACACTGGGCAGCCTGCATGGGGTCCACTGGGAAGGCCTTCTTCCCATCACCTCCAAGACATGGTCACGTATCTGTTCCCTAAGCCTCTCAGAAAAACTCCCATATCTAAACACTGCAGAATCTTGCCTGCTGGCTCCCTCATGTTCTCACACTGGCTGTCCCATCTTCTACTCCAGATGCTACTTCCAGATGTGCATGTCTAGATGCTCAAAAAGAAATCTCCTCCTCCTCCCAGAAGCTTCATCTGATCCAGAGAGCAGCATCCAGGACAAAGTAAGCAAGTTTTTCCACTTTCTAGCAGAAACCAACATAAAGTACATCTACAGCAAGTAGTGAGTAGGAACGTGGACGGGCTATCTATTATCATCACCATTGCGTTGCCTCTGTGAAATGCCATGTTCATTCTCATAGCTGAGGAATGCTTCTTATGAGCAAGGTAATCATTTCAACTCCCAGAGTCTCCCCAGTCTGCAGTATTGCCTAGTACCTGTATATTTCATTTCAATTTTATTTCCTCATTTGTCACCTTCTACATGAATTCAAAACTCATTCGTGTTGGAGCTTCCCAGCAAAGACAAAAGTCTTGGTATCACCAACTGGAGCTCAGGATCACCCTTCCTCTCTCTTCACCATTCATGGTTTATTACTAACAAGTTTTTAGCAGGACCGAAAGCACAATTTTTTGTAGGTGTTTTTTGCATCCTGTTTGCTGACAGGTATTTGAAACAAGATCAACCTTTGATTATTTCCAGAAAAAGTGGATGATTTGGGTTCAACCAAATTACTACATGCAGAAAAAGATGGTGAGGTACCTATTAGATATTAATATCCTATTTGGGGTTTTGTTCAAACAATCAAGACTTGATTCGTCTTTTTTCCAGACTTTTTGACTCCAGGCATAAACAGACTGTCAAATGCAGTTTCCATGTTCAAGGTTACCAACTGAAAGGAATAAATCTTCCTGGTTTTCATAACTGAGAGCTTAGATTAGTTTCATAGTGGTAAACTTTGATATTGTAGACAGGTAAAAATTTTAAGTCACCTAGTAGCTGCATAAACATGATAAAGTCTGTACAAACATATTCATTCACCTTCTTTCTTCCTGTGCTTCGTACTTCAGCTTCTCTTAGTTTATCTTCGGAGATTCCAACTTTGTTGACTGAGAAAAATCTTCCCTCTCCTTCCAAACCTGACTTCTAACTGGGAGTGTTTTCTGTTTACTTGCCTTTGTGAGGTATGCTTACAGACACCCCCCTGACTTTTCTAAACTCAGTTGAAAAGCTTGCAGTCTTTTTAACCACAATAATGCACTTCTTCTATCACTTATATCTAACAGCTCTTTTTGTTTCATCATCTTTTGGTGTACATACATCTTGACATACATCAAGGTTTTCATCTTTGTTATTTCTGATAACCAACTGTTGTTCTCCTTACAATTATCTGCTTTAATTTAAGGTAGATTTATCATATGCTGTCTCTGGTCATAACCATAAAGTCAGTTGATGCTTACAAAGTTGATCTGTTTTCATGCTTAGGGATTTGAGCAGATCATTTTATTTTAAATTTTAGGACTGATTCAAAATGCTGCAAATAAATGTCCGTACAGAACAAACCAACACCTCCTCACTCTTATTCTCACAATCCCTCTCTGAATTCCACAACATTCCATAGGGTGCCTTCCTAGTCAATGGGAAGCCTTCTTCTTTCCCCTAGCTTTAGAGGGAGCTCCAACAACAAATCTAGACCCATTTAGAGCTTGATTCAGCTGCTCACAGATTGATGTTAAGGTCCTTTTGAGTGCCCAGGAGTAAATACAGCATCCACAGGGAACTAGAAGATATGACACAAGGCCTATGGAGGACCCTTTCTGAGCAGCTTTTACAAGACAGGAAAGATGGCCTATGGTATCTCAAAAGGTATTGCCTAAATACCTCTCAGATTGGCTAAATTTAGATATCTTCATCATAAATTGAATTCCACTTATTGGTTTGTCTTCAGTTGGACAAATTTTGATGTCTACTGCTGTTTCTGGCATTGCCTGGCCTCTGGTAGCATAACAAATTTGTATGCTAGCGTACAAATATATCTATACCTAGCATATTTGCCAGCCTGCTGCTGCAAAGAAATACTTGTCTTACGCTATTTTCATCACCCCAGGCTATTTAGGACTTCTGCATAAGGCTGACAGGTACTGTACGGGTTCTTTGGGAGGCCTCATTACCAAAATTCATAATCATTTCTCCCAGATAGTCCTTTTCTAAAATCTTTATAACTGAAAAAGATTTCCCAGTAGAAGCACCAACAGAACAAAGCAAGCTAAAGTAAGAGCTAGAAAGCTTTATTCTGCTTCTCTTCTAGGGATCATGGAGTTCACTCTGAAAAAGGAAGAGCCAGAATCCTTTCACAATTGGATTAATGAGCTTTTCTCCTGATTTGTGATGATTCATCTGACTGCTCATTCATCAGCTTAATACGGTGCTATTCTCAGTGTTCCTGTTACCCCAAAAGTGACCCAAGAGTAAATTAAAATGAAGTAACCATTTACTTACACAAATAAGATATGCTATTACTTTAAGGCTACTACAGAGAGCAGAGTTTCTGTTCTCAGACATAATCAAGAGGTTTTTCATCTGATTAGCTAATGTTGGCTAAGAAGTGAAAGAAAATATGTATGACAGCACTTGTACTTTGCAGTAAAATAACTACATATCAGATATGGCACTATGCATTCATTTCTAATTGCTATAATTAGTCATAATCATTAATGAAGTGGTTAGCAAGTAACAGTTTCACATACCCTTCCTCTCTTTCCCTTGGAGAGTCTGCCTATCTGCTTTTTCTATCATGCTGTTCTGCCTGTCTAATTCTTTTTTTCTTTGACAGTCATGACTCTTTCCTCATCCTGATTTGAGGACTGAAGTCCTTCATTTCTTGTGCAAGGAACTTTGCCTCCAATGTTTCATTTCCCACAGCTGTTCCAGGACCATTGCTTCTGCAAATTTTTCCCTATGATCAACTCTGATTGCAGGAAATGTTTATATTCCCTGTAAAGCATGATGTTGACCTATGATAATGTATTATTACTTGCTTAATCATCACAAGTCAATCCCAGCTGAGAATGAACAGGACAACATAGCGTAAATAGCATTAGTAGTTGTGCAATAAGTGATTTAGTGTATGAGTCTTGCTGCAGTTGAACTGAAAGCCCATGCTTTTACTCATGCTAGTGCCCTTTTGCTGCATATTTGTTCCTAACAGCTTAAAAGATTTGGCTGGCAAGTTACATGCAACAAAATAAACATCCAATGCCCCTGAGGGGCTTTGTCAGAAGACACCCTTCCTTTTTCTGTGTCTTGACTCTGTGTGGGAGCTGTGTGAGCGATGGCACTACACACTAACAGTTTCTTGAGATTTGCTTTGTAGTTCACTCCAAAGGCTGCACTGGAGCACAGCTTAACACCAAGTCAAAATGATATCTGTACTTAACTCTTTATACAGTCTATTCAGAATCCTTTTAGTCCCCAGATGTGATGATCGTTTCAGTTGAGTTCATTCCTGCTATTAAAAAGTTTACAACTAATGTGTCAACAGAAGCTAAACACATTTCAATTTATAATGTGATGGTGTCATTCATCCTCAAAGTCTGAGGGGCCATTAACCATTTGTACAGAAGTTCATGCTTCATTATGGAGAGATTTAATCTTTGGAAGGTCTCACTGACCTACTAATCAATTCTTACCACAGTTTTAAAAGAAATGCAAGGCCTTCTTATCTAGCAACAATCTTATCTCTCTAAGTTAAACATGCATGGTCTGGAGCAAATGGAAGAAAAAGCAGGTCAGTAGTGTAATGGTAGTGTATAACAGCAGAGTAGCTTCTCTACATGACCTTGAGCATGCCCCAGGCTTTTCTGGTACAGGCTTTGTGCAACCTACAACATGATTCATGTAACTTTTCTATCTGCAACTAAAGGAATGGTTCATACTACCCAGTCTTTTGCATCTCCTAAGTCTAGGGATGCCTAAAGCACATCTGATATTTCTCTGGTTGTCCTGAGTGCCCCTTAAGCACCTGAAGCACATACCTGAGAAAGGCTAGATTTGGCAGTAGCTCTTCAGGAAATCTCTGGAATTTTTTATGGTTCCCAAGCTGAAAGTACCAACTATGCTCTGTTTTTGAAGGAAATAAAACAAACTCATTTGGATGGAGAAACAGGAACATTATCTGCAAAGGACATGAAAAAAGAAAAATCCTTTTCACATGCTCAGAATGACAAGAGTTTAGGTGGAATACTTTGGCTTAAGATGTTGCCATTCAAGAAACCTGTGGATCAATTAGGGAGAGTCCAGACGAGAGTATGAGGAAATCTAGGAAAGGCTAACCTACAGGAAAAAAACTGAAAGACACTTGAAAAATTGTGCAGTGTAGAAGAGAACAGAGAGAAATGAAGCCCTTTCTTCAGGATAATTTCTGTCTATCCAGTCTGTCCTACCTATTAAAATCATAAGGTCACTGAGAGCAGACAGCCTCTTTTAAAGGGTTTCCACAATGATCTGAGTTTCTAAATACCCTAGAACAAATGATAGGAGGTAAGAATTTCAGCTTCCTTACTTACTTTACCCTATCCCTAGTAACAGATCTTGTCTAGCTGACTTTAAAAAGGACAATATTCTTCAGCTTCTGCCCTGGATTAAAGGATGATGACCTCAGGAATTAATCTTCCACTGCTGTTCCGTTTCTTTATAAATAGAATAATTTGCCAACTGCTACATTTGCACTCCTTGACAAGTGAAGGAGACGTCACTCTTCAAATATGTTGTTGCTTATTGCTTGGCTTTTGATGGCTTTATCGCTAGCCAGTTAGTATGTGAGATTTTTTTCCATTGATGCTGTTCACATCAAGCCAGTAAGGAATAGCACTAGTGCCAGGATTTGGAGCTTATGGAGACAGTAGAAATTGCATTACTCCCTGGAATCTTATTGAGGGAGGACTTTGGATATTTTTCCAAGGTCAATAGGTCTGTGTGTGTATGCATGTCATTGATATCCAGTGGGAACAAAGATGCATTTCTAAACGTTGTTTTCCAAAAATGCCTTTGCACTAGTAGGTGGTCTGAGATGTCCAGACTGTTACAAGCATGGAAGCTTTTATTCTAGGCTTTAAATACATTCTGTCACCCAGATCCCACATCACATGTGGGCACCAAACAGCCAAAAAGATTCAAGAGTATTAATTTTCTCAAAGGCACTTCTAGGTTAGAATACCATCTTGCATGACTGAGCCTTCATGAATATTGTTTTACACTGAACCCTTATTGGAGCAGGCACCCTGTAGACTGGGTCTGATCCTGCTGAGATTTTAAAATGCTATTATCCTGACTAATGAAGTATATTAACTAACTACCTCCTGTATGCTCACCTTCAACACTGTTCCTGTGTGTGACAGTGACATACAGCCTTTTTTTCATATCCTAAGTTTTGGCTCTACCTCTGTAAGATAATGAGCTCTAGACATCATCTGCATAAAGGGTTTCTATTTGAGCTTGAATAACTATAAAGAAAAATCCTCCCTTGAGATCAGTGGCTACTCAGAACATACAGAAAATCTGAAGGGACTAGAGGTGTATTAATTTCAATTATTTGTTTGAAATGCCAATGATAATTTAGTGGGTACAGGAAGGGAGGGAAAAGTTCAGTGTTACTAAATTATGCAAGCTGACCACAATTAAAAAAAAAAAAAAAAACACTATAGCATATCTTCTTTCTAGGATATTTTACTTCTCTTCTGATCTAAGCCAATGACAAGTGAGTGTCTGAGGACAGTGTCTTTTAACAATTCAGTTCCTAGAAAAAATACAGTAACTTACATGTCCGTAAGCCAAAAATTCAGAGCAGGGTTTACCCTAACCAAAGCCTTGATGTAGCTCAGTCTTTACAGACTTTTGTTTATCTGGGGGAAGTACTACTATAATGAATAGCAGTAATTTTGGCAGTGTAAATGGCCATTAGGGAAATGGTGAAAATGGAAAATGATCCCAAAAGCTAAACATTTAAAAAAAATGTTTCAGTTGCCATTCTGTTTTGATTACCTTCTTTTTTTTTTCCTGAAGTTTGTGTTCAGCCTTTCTGTCTCTGCCAATCACCCCACCAGTCTTTTACACTGAGCCAAGTATACCCCTAAAATCCTCATGCTAAGCCTGTTTCTAAAAAAAAAAAAAAAAAAAAAAAAAGGCTTTGTTTATCATGAACCTTTGCGTTCAGGTACGGATGTACATGCAGTGGACTGTGGCGACGAAGATAAGGTGTATTTTATTTCCTCAGTTAGCACTACACAAACTGCTGGTGTAAGGAGCTTGACTTAGTTTTCCACACATAAGCATGTGATGCCCTTTGAGATGCTCTAGAGAACACCACCTCTCTCTATGGACTCCAGCATCTAGTCTCAAAGGTCCTGGTTTCCCAGAAGCTGGTCTCAAAGGTCATGGTTTCCCCCTTGCTTTGTATCATTTCCTCTGTCTCAGCTTCATAAACATAAATAACTAGAATCATTTTGGACAGCCAAATGTAACTGAAATACTACCAACAGCATGACTACATTAGGGTGAAGGAAGTTGTTCTCTGGGCTCAGCACATTGATCCATTAAGCACGTCTGAGAGATCCTGAGAAAGTAAATCTTGCACAGGCAAGAAAGAAAAAAGGTTAGTCTGTAATATTGAGCAACAGAGCAAAAGCAAAACCTGAAAATGTTTCTACTCCAATAATGGATACCTAAAAATTAGGACAGGGGAAACACTATGCCAGGCACTGAGTGGCAGCCCTGATACAGCAGCACCTCAGAGACCTCCTGGAAGTACAACCATCAATGCGATGCACTATCTGTAGGCTACCAACTTTAGAGGAGCAGGGTGTGTAGGTGAGGAAGTATGCAGCTCAAGTATCATAAGAAAAAAAAGAAACACACTGAAATTTCTATGAGTAGAAATCCCTGCATAACACTGTAACTGTTCTACTCCTCCCAACTTAATGTTGTCCACAGACTTAGTAGACCTTCAAGTCCCACATCCAAGTCATTTTTGAAAACATTAAAGAGAACTGGCCCTAAAATGGAGCCCTGCAGAACCTCATTAGTGACTGCCTGCCAGCCTGATGTAACCCCATTTCATATAACCCTTTGAGCCCTACCCGTCAGCCAATTGTTCACCCATTGCATTATGTATTTATCTAGCCATATGCCGAACATTTTGTCCAGAAGGATACTGTGAGAAACAGAATTGAAAGCTTTGCTAAAATCCAAAAAGATTACATCAACTGGCTTCCCTTTGTCAGCTAGGTGGGTAACCTTGTCATAAAAGGAAATTAAGTTCCTTAAACAGGACTCTCTCTTTGTTAACCTGTGTTGGCTGTGACCAATGACTGGATTGTCTTTCAGGTGTTTTTCAATAATTCCCAGAATAATCTTCTCCATAATTTTACCAGGCACAGAGGTGAGACTGACAGGCCTGTAATTACAAGGGTCTTTTTTCTCGCCCTTCTTGAAAATCGGGACAACATCTGCGAGCTTCCAGTCAACTGGGACCTCTCCAGATTCCTAAGACCATTGAAAAATAATTGAGGGAGGTCTCGTTATGACATCAGCCAGCTCTTTCAGTACCCTGGGATGAATCCCATTGGGCCCCATAGACTTATATGCATCCAGCTGGAGCAGAAAATCCAGCATAAGTTAGGAGTTGGCTGTGAGCTTATTGTTCCCACAGTCATGGTACTCCAACTCTTCTTGCTTCTTCCTCATACTGTGTGCATTTGTGTAGAAACATTTCAAATGTGTTTCAATGTACCCAGCACTTTGTGGAGCAGACTGAAGATTCTCACTAGCATGCAGTGAGAGTTGTGCCGTCACATAGCTTATCACTAGTAAGCTTGTTTTTATCTCTTTCCCTGTTCAAATCTAGTTTAAAGCTCTGTCAATCACCCTGCTAACTCCTATGCAAAAATCCTTTTCCCCCTCTGAGAAAGGTGCATCCCATCAGGGACCAGCATGCTGGCAACAATAGGGCATTTCAGGTAGTAAAATGCTAAGCGAATGGGCAAAAAGTGACAGATGAGTTTCATTGTAGACAAGCACAACGTGACACATACAGGTAGAAATGATGTATATCATGTCTACCCATGCTGAGCTCAGACCTGACAGCTACACCTCAGGAAAGAGCTACATCTCTGAAAGCACTGGTTCCTTGTGCAGCAGCAGCCTAAAGAGAGCCACCAAACTGCTTTGTGTCAACAGAAAGGTTATGGAGAACAACTCAGTGGGCATCATTTTGCCACCATTTAAAACTTTGTTGTGCCTGCATTTGGTGTGCTGTGTGTAACCCTGTTCTCCACATCTAAAGAAGGATGTAGGGGAGATACAGAAAATGCAGAGAAAAGCACTTAAAATGATCAAGAGGATGAAGCAGCTGCCTTACAGTAAGAAACAAAAATACTTGGGACATTTGACTTTGGAAAGAAGAAGGTTGAATGGGATATTCATGAGGTTTACAAAATCAGGATACTGATGGATAAAAAGAACATGAAACTGTTTTTCACCATAATCCACAATGCTGCAAATGTGGGCATTCACTGAATTAGTAGGACATTGGTTTAAAACAGCTAAAATGAACTACATTTTTTATACAATGGGTAGTGAACTTCTGGAATTTGTTGCCACAGGAATTTGTGGAGGCAGACAGTATCAGCAGGCCTTAAAAGGGGATTTAATAGACTGAAATGCAGCAGACCCATAAACAGATAAGTTTTGGCCACAAATTGTTCTCTGAGTAGGAAGTGGTTTTCTTTATTGTTCTGTATGCTATTCTGATGGTTTATCCTTGATGCATTGCCTGGCCTTTATAACTTACAGTCTTACAGTTACCTGCAGCGTACATACATTTACTTATACTACTGTCATTTTTAAAGTCAGTATGAGTTGAAAGCAAAAGCCACAAACAGCTTCACAAAGCAATGGAGGGTGGAGAGTTTGCAAGCCAAAGAGACAACCTGCAACAGGATAGAGAAGACTATCGAACAGATGTACTTTTTCTAGGCCCCCGCCTCTGACAATCCCCAGACTGCCCAGTCTACATTGTATGCATCTTGCTCACTTGACAGTCATATTTTAGAACAGTCTTCAGATTACTGAGTTTCAATATTTTCTCAGGAATTTCCCTGACCTGCACATAGTTGGAGTCCATGAGAGTACCCAGGGAAAGTGTCTCACATGGCTGCCCTCTGGACTTCTCTTCAGGGTGACTGTTGTAAAAGGATATTGGGCTAGATGGACCCTGGAGTTAGCACTGCTGTCCCTACCTTGACCACTGATCCCACCTTAATCTGTATATTGACAGCAGTCAGCAGTACATGTTAATATTAACCTTGTAATTAAATCTACTGACCTGTTGAAGCCAGCAAATGATTACTTACATTCCTTTGTATCAGTCAGCTTAACCAGTTGGGGTGTTAAGAGTTTAGCCTTGTGAAGCAACTTGTGGAAGAGGATGTTCATGTGCAAACCTCATTGGTTGTCTATCAGCAAATAAAATTTGGTCATATTCTGGTAGTTCTGGTCACTATGTGGTAGTTTTAAAAATACAATGGTTATTCTGTTTGTTGCTTTTGAATCCTCTAAAAGTCATGTTTTGTGACCTGGTTATATTTTTTTATATATTACATTTTAAATTGGCCCAGTTTTCATATGAATACCATTGTGCTTACAGAAAGTGCTGAATATATCATTTTATAGCTGATTAAAACATATTTTCCTTTAAATCAGAGTTAAATAACTTGCAGACCTCTCTATAATTACATGAGCTCACTTCTGTCTTGCATCAAGCCCTGCTAATTCAAACATGGGGTCTTGACAAAGCTTAAGGAAGAAGTGTTGACATACAGACAGAGAACCAAAGCCTGGAGATACTACGTGACTTTCTCAAAGTCACTCAGGGACCAGTGGAGGAGCTAAATTAGTGCTAGATCTCTAGAGTCCTGAACCACAACCACAACATCATCTTCCCTCTTCCCACCACTTCTAGCTAACCCACAGTTTCCTATATTAATCTTCTGTAGCTACATTCCTAGGGAAACCCAAGGGAATCTAATGTTCTTGGGCTTTCCTTCCATGTGTAGGTGTGCTGTCAGATGGGCAGGGGGGTTGCAGATGCCATACATCTGACTAGGTGAGTCTGTGTGGTAGCCAGAGAGTGAAGCTCTCAAGCTGCTTCCCACAGACGAGCGTCTGAGTCTTCGCTTATCCAGCAAATGTCCAAATTAGGATGTTAAGAGAGAAACTTCTTTAGCAAGAGGCATGTGTTTTGGTTCCTCCTCTTCCCTACACCACCACAATGACTCTTCATGGCAAGCAAAACAGAAAGAAACAGACACTGGACACACGTAAAAATGCAGTTTTATCCACAAGGGTGTTTTCTAGATTTCCTCTGAGGTCAATGCAATGTTTGTTTGTTCGGAATAGTGGTATTCCTAACAATACTCACATTGTTGAACAATACAGACACAGACCAAACAACTGCTCTTAACAATGCAAGCACTTAAACTTGTCAGCAAAACACTGCTGGAGAAGGTAGCAGAGTTGATCAAAGTGAAAAACACTGCCATCTCAGATTATTTGCTGAGAAGTGAAATGGGGTGCCAAAATAAGTATTCCTAAAAGCTAATTTTCACCAGTAACCTCAGAATCCTTCTCTACAAGAGAGAAGGGGCTCGGAGAAGTAACCTAAGACACAATGAATAGGTCACTGAAGGAAACTGTCCCCCATCTTTGCTTGTAGAGATGACCATTTGGAGAAAGCAGTTTCCCACATGTAATACAGGCCTTTGGACATAATCCCAAGGCTTCAGGCCTTCGTGAAGGAACTGCACAAACTCTAGGACAGCCCCTGGAAGCCTGAGCCCCATGGAGCAGCCCCCAGGATCCACATGCAGAAAAGGGGTTGGCCTGCTACTATTGCAGAGGATACGGTGAGGCAACTCTCACACAGACACAAGGGCTTGAACTTTTTTCCCACTCACTTGGTGCTCTCAACTCCATTATCCTTACATGTCAGCACACATCATGTGGGATATGTTAGATATTAATGTATGTCAAACATCCATCTCTGTGTCCTGTCCTTAGATCGTATGAGTGACTGGAAGTTCAGATAATGTGCCATTAGATGCAAATACAATGCTCACAGCAAATGGTGCATCTCCAACTTATTTTAGGGTTTGCCAAGAAACCTGGAAAATCTGAGCCAGGACAGAGAGACCCACTTACCCCTTCTTCCCTCTTGACTATCTATCTATTCTGCTCATGGACCTTCATCAGGTAACTCTCAGAAATGGTATATTTTTCCAAAGGGAACATATCCTTTACTTAAAGCTTTAAATTGTAAAGGATTACACATCTTTAGTTATAACATTTTAACAGTCAATTACCGTCGCTAACAATAGTGCCACCTGGGTTTACTTAGCTTTAATTTCCAACTGTTGGACCTTTTGTTTTCTTTTTTTAAGTTCCTGTAAAGGAGCTTTTTAATTAAACTGATCTGCTCATGGAGTAGTCTGGGGAAGTATTTCAATAAATTAAGGGACATGAAAATGTTAGTTACTGATAATGTCCTTTAGTTGGTAGGAGGTGATCTGAGAAATAATATTGTAAGCTGCTTCTAGGTTTAAAACTACATAATTATGTAAAAAAAAAAAAGAAAAAAGAAAAGTAGCAATAACATGGCACTGTAGATGTTTATGTAGATTTGTGTTGCTTGTGACGTGTATTTTAGCTCAGAAACTCATGGAGACAAGATTGCTTTTTAAAAGTAGAATGCCTCACCATGTAAACCATAATTCAGGACATTTAAACTTTATCCCCCAGTGCCATTTGAAAACCACATCCTGTGATAATTTTGCGTTTGAACAATATCTGCATTTTTATAAGCCTTGCTTAGCTCAGCAGCTCAAAGTTTTTCTTGACTATCGGTTGTTAGTCATAAAATGAAAGGTCATTTAAGTATATATGTATATGGGCATATATATGGTCTGATTTTTGGGGTCGTCCTATGGGGACCCAGAAGTTTTACTCAATGATCCTTGTGGGTCCCTTCCAACTTGGATATTCTATGATTTTATGATTCTATGATTCTATATTTATATTATATATATTATATTAAATCTATATTATATATAGATTTATATATATAAAAAAATGTAATATGCATGTGTGTGTTTGTATGTATATTTCTGTGGAGAGAGAGAGAGAACATAAAATCACAGGCTGCATCTCTCTTCCCTGTGACACAACCACTTTTCAGTCCCACACAGGGCCCAGGATGGATTATACACCTGATTACCTGGCACTGGAGAACTGTCATAGAATAGGTACAATTATCACTCTTGATTTTTATTGATTATATGTTTTGCGATGGTACCTAAGTGTGCCAGTCATGGTCCAGGACCCTTGTGTGCTGCACAATCACAGAGCCAAAAAGCGGACTAATTTATGTAGAAGCAGAGACAATAGTTAGAACTACATACATGGACAGTATTTAGTTTGATAGGCAACTTTCTCAGCATATCAGCCACTAGTGTTGAGTCTCTCAGATATATACTGAAAAGGCATATGCTAAAATATGTGTATTTATTGAATTTACAAAGAGAACAGCAAGTTGGGAAAATGCATGAAAATATTTCTCAAAAACAGATGCATCAGGAAGATGGTGATAACTTGTATTGTATTGTTTAGAGCTGACTTCCTGGAAATAAATGAATGATACAGCTGATCCTCAGTGCAATTGGAGAGGACTACAAAAATAACACTTGCAGAAGCATTTCAAATTAGAAGCCAAGATATTTGGCATGCTGTTTCTAGGTCAGGTGCTAAAACATTGTAGTGTGCTAACACAAAGCCAAGTTGAAGTCACAAAGGAGGAAATCTAACCCTTTTCTTTACTCCACCACCTATTGTGAGTAATGGCCTGAATAATATCCTCTATATGCCTTCAATTTCTGCCAAGTGAAAAACTAAGTCAACGGCTCCCTTATTCCTGGGATAACAACCGCCCTCCCAGCTGCACCCCAAAGAGCTGACAGACCATTGCTGGTGGGCAGGGTAGAGATGAGATGTAACAGAGAAGGGGTGGCTGCAGCACTGCATTGGTCCTCTGCACCTGGGGCATCAATTCCCAAACATTTCTCAAAAGTGTTTACACTAGCTGGAGGGTTGGAGAACTTCTGCAGCAGACTGGACTGACAAAAAAAATACTGTGGAGAAAACAGAGAAATGAGTGGAACCCAGGCTGAGGGCTGAGTCCTGGCTCATCCCCTGCAGAGAGGCAGCCCTGAGGCAAGCTAGGGAGGAACATCTGACAAGGTCCAACAGACCAGCACAACAAACTTCAAAGTAGCCCCATGGAAGTGTGCATCTGTCAGCAGAATTAACCAATGTTGAACAAGCAGTAATGTACTAACTGATCTGGAGTTTTCCATACATAAGACTAAGCCTTGGGATACCTAATTATCCGTTCTGATTTGAGGCTTATATTAAAAATGTGGAGGGAAAAAACAAAACACACACAAAAAAAAAAAACAGAACCCTTCACTATGCTTTGTCTTGACTCTTACAAGCTAGAAATAGCCAAACTGTTGTGTTCTATATGACCCAGATTTGCCAAGAATAGCAGTCATATTCATGGTTTATGTTTTGATTCCTTCATTTTGAGGTAGCAAAAGAGGTGGGCAGAAAACTGTCAGACAGTAAGTACCTGCTCTGCAAGTATTAGTGCTCTAGCATATACCAGAAAAAAAAAAAAAAAAAAAATTGTTCCCAAAACAGAAATGTGCTAACCTCAGAATTGCTGGGTTTGGTAGACACATCCTAAGACTCTTTATGACTGTGTGGTCCTCACTATGCTTTCAGTTGCTGGCAGGATAAAAGGGCAATGGAAATCCTTAAATTGCCTACATGACAGATTAAACAGTCTGGTCTTACAGTAGCATTAAGAAACTTGCTTATAGACCTTGAGATCACAAGGCTGAGCAGAAAAACCAGACTTTGATTGCATCATATCATCATTAAATATGTACAGTGGTATTGACAAAAACCAGACATTCAAAGATTGCCTACATTTCCTTTAGGCAATCCACTCCAGATGCTGTCAAGTGACTTCTTGCAGTGCCCTGCTTGGAAAGAGGGATAAACTGGATGATCTGTGTAAAGACCCCAACTCATTCCAGAATAAAAAAATGTCACAAAGACAATATACAAAAATTATTTCCATTTAAAACATTTTTTTAAAGTACATGATTTCACAAATTAAGAAATACAGCCTGGAGAACCCTGGCAGTGATGATCTGATTTGATCAGAACACTAATATGTTTTACAGCAGGAAGGAATTACTGAAAATGCTGCCATGTATATAAAGCTTTGCTTCTACTGACTAATTGCCTCTTTCTGTTTGGTATACCTCCAGAGAGCTTCAAAAATAAATTCAATTAGGTTTAAAAAGTATACACTTTGGATTATACCTCTGTAACGAAAAGGTTATGGAAGTGATATGTCTAGAATAAGTGGTTCAAAATCCATCTATTAAACAGAATAGATCTTTGCCAGGAACCTATAATGCAAATTCACATAGCCATAGATTTAGGAGCTAAATACTCTTCATTGCATGTAGACATAGATTTAGGAGCCAAATACCCTCCATTTCAAAATGTTATCATGATTTTAGACAATTTCAATTGCAAAAAGCTGGGCAAATGCATGCCTGGGCATGATAAGAGAAAAACTTCCTTAAGGTTTGGGGGTGTTTGAAGCTGATGCTCCAGACCTCCTTGCCTTCCTTTTGTTCTGTTTTTCATACTATTAGTACCTCAAAGGCATGAATGTGTCAAAGCTAGGATAAAGATGTACATAATAAGGAAAAATATTTTTGTGCCCCAAATGGGCATCTATCTGTCCATGGGCTCCTGCCCACGAACGTCCCTTCCAGCTTGAACCGTTCTGTGATTCTGTGATCTGAAAAACTGAAAGGCCAGGTCGTACAGCAGAAAGAGGTGCTGGCGCATCTACAGAACCCAAAGAAAGGGAGATAACTGCTGGCAGAAAGAAATCAGTTGTATGCCTTTCCTCTGTCCCATAGCCTGTGTCTCATGCATCAGCTGCACTATTCTTTCCTTCTCTTTCCCCACATGCAATCCTGGCTACGCCGGGCACTTCTCTCACAACAGCTAGACAAGAAGAATGAAGAGATCAGAGAATACAGAAACCTTCTGCTGTCCTCAAGGCCATAGAAAAATTCAGATTAGACCCACACAGGAAAGGGAAATGAGGTGGGAGAGAGGAAGAGGAAGAGAAAGAGGAGAAATAGCACCAGGAATTTCTGTGGTGGGGAGAAGAATCATGTCAAGAGGTATACCAAGAGATGTGCAAGAAATGAAGGATTTACAGCCTGATTAAGAAACAGACTTTTTTGGCAGATCCAGCAGCAGACCACGAAGAGCACAGGAGGAAGAAAGTCACAGGGAGGACACAGGCAAGACAGATTTTTTCTCCCAGGAACACCAGTGTGTGCCAGGCCTAGCCGCACTGTCCACTCAACCAAGGTCACAAATACAAGGCTGCATCCTGAATGGCCATTTCATAAAGCTACTCTGTCTCTACAGGTTTGATATCTGCCCTAAACAGTGTCAAAGGAGTCATCATAATACAGAAGCCTGAATGGTGCTCAAGCCTTGTTATACCCAAAAGCAAAGCCCACATCCTCAATTTGCTGCTCCACCACAGTCTGCTGCACATAGAGGGGCTTCCTGCCCTGTCACCACATCACAAGGTTGTAGTAATTATTCAGAAAAGGGCAAACACATAATGAACAGGTATTAAATTCCGCTTTTTTGATTGGTTGTATAATTGATAGAGATAGGGAGAATCAATACCATCACCAAGATTCTAGCCTACACAGCAAAACAATTTCATGACAGCTGTGCTCAAGAAGATAAGAAATTTCAATCTGATGGTTTTGTAAAGACGGAGTCACCCTCCAGCATTAAAGAAGCTCTTCTGAATGAGAAGGTGAGTGAAAGGCTCCTTCCAAAGGACTGCAACATACATCTGAAAGCAGACTGACTTTGGGCTGCAGAAGGAGAAATCCACATAGCTGATATATGCATAGTTGCTTTGGTCTATCTTGACTCCCAGGAAAAGCTGTAAGATTGCAGATCCTGCTCCAGTCAGTTAATGTCCAAGAAAACTCTTCTAACTCTTTGTGTGACACATGGGAAGAAAATCCTGACCCCAGGGGACTGCCTGCCTGGGAAACCAAGGTCCAAGGCTGAGCACCGTGGATGGGATTTGACTTTACACCATTGAAAACTATGTCTTTCGTGCAAGAAGATACAAAATACGCCCATTTTTCTGGACATTAACTTGTACAGACTCTGTCTACCTGGATTGTACCATTGTGCCTGCTGAGCTGGAGTATATAGGCAGTTCCTGATCATGGGCTACCGCCTTTCTGATGAGGGCAAGACAGCAGTCGCTCTGCTCTCATTCTCCTAGGACTTATGGTGTCCTAAACTGACTCTGAAAATGGCACAAGTCCCTGTCTCCTGATCTTTCTGCACACTAAAAGAATTCCTAGAGCTCAGCCCAGTGGGCTTGCTTTGAGCTATGGCTTTAAGGTTCATTTGAGATTCATGTGGTTAGGATTCATGTGGGAAAATGCATTTTCTCACCCCCACATTCATTCTATGCTCACGTATCTACCAAATCATCCATAAAAGGTCTGTGAAATAATCTTTACACTGGCCAAATATGTAAGGCAGCCTTGCAAAATTTTACTCACCCACTCTGCTTCTGTGAGTCACCTTTTTTTTATAAAACTAGTAAGTAAAGAGGTATTTGTCTGCT
This sequence comes from Anseranas semipalmata, assembly GCA_013399115.1. Classification (NCBI taxonomy): domain Eukaryota; kingdom Metazoa; phylum Chordata; class Aves; order Anseriformes; family Anseranatidae; genus Anseranas; species Anseranas semipalmata. Next base: position 754,757 of record VXAA01005254.1, on the reverse strand, counting down.
GTTGTCATCACTCAAGGAAGAAAGGATGAATAGAGTTTCTGTGACTGTAAGCAATGTCCTCCTTCAGTTCTACTTTTTTCATGGCAGTTCTGCAAGCCTGAGGTCAAAGCGTTTCATTCTGATCTTATTTTATTGTTTTTTTCTCAACATCTGGGTGCTTACTATAGATGAAGAGCACCCAGTGCAAATACAAAACCTCATAATTTAATTTATCTGCAGTTTTACTTTTCAGGATTTAATCACATTGTGATGATAGCCAGGTATACTTCTAGATAATTCTCCATGAGTTACTTACTTAAACACATTTCCAAATGTTTCTTCTTATGACCATGGCAAATTTTTGTCCCCCATATGGGCAGAAAGGCTGACCTAAAAACCCCTTTTAGAACCAAGACTAACCAAAAAAGAAGAGATGTTTTTGACCATAAACACAGATTTCCCTGAACAATGAATCTATTGTCAAACAGATGTTGCCCTTTGTAGTGTATCCAACTGTTGATACACAAAGTCTAGCATTCCTTTTAGCAGCAGCAAGACATACTGGTAGTAACCCAAGCTCAAAACTCTTCTGGTATATTTAGGAAGGTGTAGTAAAGTTGGAAATAGTTTCCATATTCCCAAAACTGAGATTGATAAACTAGGTCAGATTATAGGACTCCCTTCAGAAAAAGTAATTGTTCATCGTTTTCAGGGCACTTATAAGCAAGGAGCAACATGTTTCCCATTTTCTCTGTCCTGTTCATTATACACACCAGGCCTCTTGCTATCTGAAACATTGCCAGAAGTGATTTTTATTATCTTAGCTAACCTGAGCAAAAGGTTACATATGCTGGATGCAGTTCGCATCCTCCTTAACTGTGCCATTGAGTATGCTCACTTGGAATTGCAAATAGAGCGTCCTCAGGATTACTCACAAAGAATTTGTCTCAAGTATAGCAAAAAAGCTGTCCTCTGCAGCACCATTTTTTAAGGAAAGATCAGCAATTTCTTGATTCTTTTGGTTATATTTTTTAATGCAACAATTTCTGCAGGCCCTTTCCATCTGTGCATGTAAAGTTTCCTTGCAAATATTTTACCAATAGTATAGTTTTTCCAGTGACCAGAATTTTTCAGGTCATTATTCTTTCTTTTGCTGTTGTAGTTGTTGGGAATATGGGAAATTCAAGTTCAAAGCACTCCGTAGCTCTTAAATTAAATGTATTGTACATAAAATCAACATGAGATGTAACTCTTAATTTGAGACCCATGCTAATTTTTCAATGTAATACAACATTAAGTTGCTTTTGAATAGATCATTTCAATAGTAGCTGTATACTTCCCAATCTTCAGTGTATTTATCATAGTATGTTTATTCTTTGAGCCTGGTCCCCACAATGGCAGACACTGCACCATGTAATACCTTCCTGAGACACTCTCTAGCTACAGACTTTGCCAGAATCAGAATCCTGCCATAAGAATTCCCGTCTGTACATTTACCATTCTTCATCTCAAAACCCATTGCATTTGCAGGCTTAATTATTTGAGAGGTTTAGTTCAGAAACTTACTGTGTGCTTAATTTCCAGCCTAGTTATATTTATGATCATTTTCATAATGACTCTTTCCCTTCACAGAGATTTACCATTTCCTCCCCAACATACATCTAGCCAGCAAAGTTTTCATTACTTTTTTTTATGGCTGTGGAGTTGGATCACAGGGAAACTCAGCACTCTGGAAGACTGCAGCAGATTGGATAATGACATCTTTCTTTTTGTCTGTGTGACTTGGAATTGAAAAAACTGAAACTTCAAACTCTGGCCCATTCCCTACATTCCCTGGTAACGACAACAGACATGGACCATTTGTGAACAGCTCAGACCTTTGGACGCCACTTACACACACAAGACCCGTTCCAAAATCCAGTATAGTCAATGGAAAGACTTCTGGTTGACTTCCACTCTCTCTGGACCAGGAATACTTCACTGGTCTAGAACATACATGCTGTCTTTTGCTGCTTTTTCTCCACGTAGTAACACACACATATTGCCCTGCAAATCTTTTCCAATGAGTGGTCCAAAATAAAGACCCAAGTGCTTTAGCACAAAGTTTCCTTCTTCATAACAAACGTCCAAAGAAGCATAGACAGCAATTGCAAGTCACCACACCCAAAATGGCAAACCAGTATGTTGCAAAAGTTCAATAATGAATATAATACAGTATCTATAATGTGTAACAACAACAACAACAACAACAAAAAGCTTTGATGCTTTGAAATAAGATTCCTGTTATGAAGATGTAGGTTTTTAGAAATACTGATCCCTTGATGAAACTTTGCAGCCATCAGAATTGGCAGGAAAATTCACATGAGCATTATGTGGGACTTTATACTAGTCACTACAAACACAAAATTTTTGTTTGTATATAAACAAATAAATTATTTATGTCAATCTGTGGTGGGAGTTGTTGATTGTTTTCACTGACAAAAATTGCTGTTAGATTGCCAGAATTGTATAATAATCATGGGATGTTTCATTAAATGTAAAAATTGAACTGAGCTCCTGTAAGAATGGGAAAACTTGGCAGAGTGCAAAGTTTGGGGTCTTTGCACAGCCTGTGAGGAAGAGATGTTCCCTGTGAGCTATTAGGAAAGCATGTCAGTGTGCTTGAGAGAGAGAAGAGCACAGGAACTCTGAGCCTGGTGGAGCTGGACAAATACAGTTTGTAGAGTGGAAATCCTGGAGCCTCTGGGCCACACAAGCTTACACGCAGTAATAGAATCATAGAATCATATAGTATCTAGGTTGGAAAAGACCTTCAAGATCATCAAGTCCAACCATCAGTCTGACCTATTGAGTCCCATAACTAAACTGTGTCCCTTAGTGCTATGTCCACACGTCCCTTAAATACCTCCAGGGATGGGGACTCCACCACTTCCCTGGGCAGCCCGTTCCAATGCTTAATCTCCATGAAGAAATACTTTCTAATATCCAATCTAAACCTCTCTGGATGCAACTTGAGACTGTTTCAGTAATATACTATTAGTGGTGTGGAGAGCAGAAATGGCCCTGCTATGTTTAAATTTCTAGTGACACTAGCAGTCTCATTGAGATGGCATGTGTCTCAGGGCACCCTCTGAAGCATAAGGAAAATGTAAGGTTTTTGACAGTAATAGAACAGCTTGCCCAGACACAATCTTCAAAGAGCACCTGGTGCCATGTGGTGGTGCCACAGAAACAGTTTATTTATTGTGTCTTCCTACTATGATCCTGCTGCTGGGTTTGAAGGTAGAGAAATGTCTTTCAGATGATGAATTTCCAAAACATATAATCTGAAGTAGCATCTCCAAATTATATTCTGTATACCCTCCAAAATTGCAATGAAATTTTTCATCATAAATCTGAACACATTCAAAATAAAAAGTCTGAGCTCTTTTGGGATACAAGAAAAATAAGAACAGGACAGACAAATATAAGGTTCTCCAGTTGCAGTTACAACACTGATTCCAGAGTAATACTGGATTAAAGCCAAGCAGGATTATGATGTCACATCTGAAACAGTAAGACGATAAATAGGAGATCAGAAGAGAAGATACGTTTAGATATTAAAGATAAGATTTGTTTTTGTTTTTGAAAATATTTCTTGGGAACCTTACACTCTACAAGAACAGTCTGTACTGTCATGAGCAAACAAAAAGCAATGCAAAAGACCAATAAGACTACTTTCAACCACATAAACAAAATTATCTTTAAGCATGACATCACAGCCACTAAAAGCCTTCAGTGTTAGGGTTTCATTCTGCTTTCAGAGCATCATGAGCATTATTTTTAGACTTGGCATCTTGAATAACATGGGGGTGGTAGGAAAGAATGAAAACAAGGAATCAAAACTTTCCTCTATTGATCAAAGATTGAAGGCAGTACTTCCTACCAGCTGACAAAAAGTAGTATTTCAGCATTTTTCCTGAAAAGCAGCATAGCTAGAAATAGCTATGGGGCATGGATAGTCCTCTTGGCAGTGATGTAAACTGTTGGTTTATCTTCTGAATGATCAGATGCTTTAGTTTGTTGTCAGTGCATTAATGTGGCAGAATCAAGAAGGCCCATTTAGATAAAGATATGTAATTCTTTCCTCCCTGAAGCTTTGTGATAAATCCTGGCAATAAACTAAGCTCTGACTGAAAGACCTGAATCTACTTCTCCAGAAAGAACAGTTCAGAGATAATGTCAAAATAATATGTTGCATCTGAACAATAATCTGCCACAGAGTGACACCACTAAAAGATAGCTGCCAGTGATCTCCCAAGATTGTTATCATAGAGAGGATGCTCCTCTAACAAACATCTCTTTTAAGGGGTGAGAAGGTTCCCATTGCGGTTGGTCACTGATGTTCCAGCCGTTGCCTGGGTCCATGCCCAGGTTTTCACTGAATGGCAGCTAATGGTTTATGTAAAAGCAGAACATTTCAGTGAGGTAGAGTGTTGGTGCTCTATTGCTTTTAGTCCTTTATAATGAGGCAGGAGAACAATAAGGGACAGAAAGACATGAATTCACTACTACCTCACTTTCATAGCTTAAAAGAAGGTCTGTAAAAATCTCACTTCCCCAGAGTGCCCCTCCATGCTGGCTACAATTCTTTATTTTGCAAGGTGCTAGGAAAAGGTTAGCAGGAGTTAGGTAAGCACAGTCAGAAATCAGCTATTTTATGATCTTCTCTTTCCATTGCCCTTCATCAGTCCTAGGATGGCTCTTGCTCTAGAAGATTTTCCATAGTATTAATTACCTTAATTGTTAATTCTACACATGTAACAAAAAAAAAAAAAACCTGTTCCGGTCCAAATTCATGTCTTCCTGGCCCAGCTCAGAACTGTATCTTTTCATATCATGGTGAAAGTAGGACTCTGAGACAAAGCACAAAATTCAGCTGCATGTAGGATCAGAACTATGAGGTGCTGGATGACCTGCATGGGTGATCAATTATGCCGGTCCTGAAACACACTAGATGATGGAGAACCCATCAGAGATCTTCAGAAGCCACCTCTGCATGCATCAGGCTCCCATCTTGTTCCAAAACTGTGGTCATTATTTAGTACTCTGTCATTTGCTTACATAAACACGTTGTCCTCTCTAAAGGTTCACCTCTGAAAATAAGCCTTTATTTTAAATGTTTTGACAGTAACTGCATAAAATTACATGACTCATGTCACAATACTTGGAAACTTGCTATGCTAATTGAGGATGTTCAACATTTCTTTGAGATAAGTTTGCAGTGGGAGCTGCGGGGGAAGGCTAGCCTGGAAAGACTTCAAGATCTGAGCAGATCATAAAATAGTGTTAATAACGTATTCATGCTTTATCTGAACAACCATTTTAACATCATGAGAAAGTGTACCAGAGATTCAAATTACATCAGTTTTATTATGCATGCCCAAGTGTTTTCCATGAGGGCACGATCCACCTTGTGTTGCATGAATTAGTGAAGAGACAATTACTGAACCACAGAATCACAGAATAGTTGAGGTTGGAAGAGACCTCTCAAGTTTATTTTGTCCTCTGCTCAGCCTATCTAGACAACCTGCATTAGGTGACCTTGATTGAGCAGTGGGGTTGGACAAGATGGGCCTCTGCAGATCGCTGAAAAGGACAAAGTCCTCCTGAAAACTAGTAATGTGATCTTGCTTTTTGCCCTGCTCTCTCTCATGATCTTGAACTCCACTATCTCATGGTCACTGTAGCTAAGGCTGCCTTTGACGTTCATAACCCCAATAAGCCTTTCCTTGTTTGTAAGCATTAGGTCCAGTATAGGACCTGTCCTTGATGGCTCCTCTATCACTTGCAACAGTCACTGATGCTCTTCAGGCACCTCCTGATTTGCTTATGCCCTTCTGTGCTGACCCTCCAGCAGATACCTCAGTGGATAAAGTCCCCAAGAGTACCAGAGCCTGTAAACATGAGGCTATATCTAGCTGTCTGTAGAAGGTTTCAACTATTTGTTCTTCTCAGTCAGGCAGCCTATAGCAGACTTCCACTACAATATCACGCATACTGGCCTGCACTTTGAACCTTACCCGTAGGCTCTCAGTTGGGTTATCATCCATCCCCAGGAAGAGCTCCATGCATTCCAGCTGCTACCTCACATAAAGGGTAACTCCTCCCCCTCCACTTCCTGGCCTGTCCTTCCTAAAGAGCCTGTATCCATCCCTTGCAGCTCTTCAGTCATGCAAGCTATCCCACCACATCTCCATGATCCCAACAAGATTATAGCCCTGCAACTCCACACGGTTTTCAAACTCCTCATGTTTATTCCCTCTTGTGTATATTAGTGTACAGGCACTTCAGAGAGGTACCCCAGCATGGTGATTTCCCAGAACGTGTCTGGGAGGTACACGATAAGGGGAATCTTAGCCTTGCTTACATGCTGATCCTTGCGGTGACCCCTCTTAAGGTCATGAATGTATTTTTGCTTAGAAGTCTTTGCAGTGTGCATGTACTCCAGCAAAATGTGGGAGTGAGGAGTGAGTGAAAAATGATCGAACAAGCTGGTGATGGTGCTACCAAAATTTGCCCCATTTTTCAATATCTATTAAGTTCTGATTGGACAGGAAGAAATTATGAAAATTTAAGTGCTGTTTCAGTGTAAGAGAAACCAGACAGATAAATTATTGCTTTTTTTTATTATTTGTCCTTGTCCATCTACCTCCGTTTCATTTAAATATATATGATGACAAAGAGACTTATAGGAATTACAAAATTAATTTCATTTTTATTCATCATTTATTAAAATAATTAGGCTTTTATATAACTTAGCTCATATGCTTCTGTTCAGTGACAAATATTTTTAGCAGATATCCTTTGTGTGTCCAACCTATTAGGAGAGATGGATGAATATTTTTCATATGGGAGAGACAATTCTTTTCTCTACTTTCTTTCTCCTTATAGCATTTTATAGCTTCTACCCTAAAAAATGACCCACAAGAAAATGATTCTGCATATACTTTTAAACGGTGTTAGTAGCATACTTAGTTAAGACATCCAAATTCACCCATCCAAGAATGATATTTTCCGTCTTGTGCTTGCTGAATCTCCGTAAGGAATAAGGTTCCATAACACAAAATATAATCTAGGCATGAGAACCACCCACCATGGAGCATTCACCATGCAGTCTTCTCCTAAATGGCCTGGTTGGCTAACCGGGGAGTAAAAAATTTTAACTAAAGACTTCATACTTTGCTTTTGACTTTCTATCTTTCTCTAGGCACCTACTGCTTTCTTATAGAAAGCACTGGGCCACTTAGAAGTATGGGCTTACAATCTAAACTGACATTTAGACATTACAGCTGTCCCATACTCTGGGCAATTCCATCCCACTGCCTCACTCAGGCTACTACCTGGACCCAATTCCACCCTCTCACTTGGCATCCAGTTTATGTACTTTGAGTGCCAAGGATACTTGCTAACATTTTTTCTTTGAGCTTCCAGGAGACTATCCTCTATATTTATGTTCACTGAAGCCAGACAATGAGTTCTTACATACTAGGCATTTTTGAAAATGTGACCATTTCATTTCGAGTAAGGCTGCATAAGCCCTTTCAGGACAGGCACATATAAACCCTCCATGCATTGGAAGATTAGTTGTTACAAGCCAGTTCCAAATGAGGAGCTATGTAGATATGCTATCTTGGCATTAAGCCTCAGCAAAAAGTGCAGTCTCAGCAGAGTTTGCTAGCTTAGGTTAAACACCATGACAGCATGGCTAACCAGCCTCCTTTACAAAGTTGGGTCACAGCTGAACCCAAAGTGTAACTTGGCTCAGTGCCTAAACAGAAGTTGAAGTTTCTGGGAAAAAAAAAAAAAAAAAAGCTAGGTTTAACTCAGGGTACTGAGACCTATTCAAAATTTGGCCATAATTCATGAAATTCAATACTTATCCATTTCCAAAGAGTTTATTAAAGGCAAAACCCTATTGGTTTGGAAGGAACTGGTTCTTCCTCTAGTGGATTTTCCACCACACTGAGATGTGGCTTTTCCAACAGTACAATGCTCAATGCTACTAATGTTACAGGATGACCATAGTCCAATGCAATGTGCCAAAAGACTACATACTAAGCAAATGAGAAATGTTCCTTGTAGTTTTTGACTGCCAAAGATGAATTGATTCATGCAGCTTTAGAAATATGTATAATTTTGCAGCATTTTTTTGCAAATGATGAGCCAGGGGAAATAATAGCAAGAATAAAATCAGATTTAGCAGATAAAGCTGGATGAACTTAAAATTGGAACAAAATGTAATGCACTATTTGTATTACAGTGAGAACTTCCCAGATGTTGTATCTGGGACCATTCTTCACACTGGAAAATAAAAATAGATAAAATACATGAAATACATATCATGTCAAGACATTACAGTGAATACACTTCTTATGAGTCACAAAACATGTTTTCTGTTTTATTGACTGTTTTCATGTTTTATTGACTCTGTTTACACAGAATGCAAAAAAAAAAAAGTCATTCTGTGTGGGAAATAGAAGTTGTTTTGATCTTCTGGAATTCTGAAAGCACAATTGACTGGACTTTGTTAACTGAACATGTAGTATAGCATCTTAGTATCCCAAGAGCATTCCTTCATACTAAACAATATTTTTATGATATCCTCGGTGTTGTGAGTCACTGTAAGAACAACATGCTATGTGTTGACTTACATATGTTTGTGAAAAAACAGAACACATGAAGAAAGTCTGATAAGGCCTGTTAACAGGTAATACAAATAAGGGAGCTCCATCTTTCCTGAGCCCTTCTGGGTAAGATCACCAGCTAGATCTGAAATGAAACTGCCTTTGCCTATGCCCATCCAGACACTTTTTCACGTCTAAAATATTTAAATTCAAATTGAACCCTACCATATTTTACAAAGCTATGTTAGAAATACTTCTAAGAAGGGATAGATAATATGTTTTTCTTTGAGATATCATGAACTATTGATCTATTCAAGTATGGAAGATGGATCTATTAAAAATGCACAATGCTATTGTGCAGAATATATGAAAAGCTGTTCTTGTGATATCTAGCCATATATGGCTTTAATATTACACATTCAGCTTTAAATAAGAGACGTAGAATGAATCCAAAATTTGAATGGAAATTTTTTTCATTTAAGGCAGAATTTAAAATTGTAAGTTGAAAGTCTGAGTAATGCAGCTAGACAGAAGTTGAGACATATTACGGATGAACTGAGTCAGAATCACACAGCTGAATGAATTCTCTCATGCAGGATTGTCAAAGAAAACCTTTATTTCAGGAAATCTGTAACATTGCCTCTGACACAGCCAGTGCTTGATTGAAAGATCATTGTCTATGTCTTGTTTTAGTGTCTTTCCATCTAAATTCCTAAGAGAATTGCCTAAAATATCTGTTTATGAATAGCTGGCTGTAGCTCATATTCATTCTCCATTTTTAGTTCCTATTACTATATACTAGCGCATAAAACAGGGTACAGCAATCCTTACGCATGTTTCTGAACATCCTTCTATTTGAAAAAATCTCAATCACCTCCTGCTTCAAATGACTAAATTTTTAGGATATGCAGATACTGTATCTGTACCTTCTGCCAGAAAGGGATGATGGGTACATTTATTTAAAAGTTTAGACCTCTTATGTTCTGTTTTTGTATTCCTGTTGATCATCAGCTACAATCTTCATCATTTCTGCCCCCAGTAAATCCCAGAGATGGTTTTGATACTTAATTTTAAAGCATGTAACTAAAAAACTAAAATTTTAGCTCACAAGCTAAAAGGTGAAGTACTTATTAAAACAGGTTGGCTTTCATTGGTGTTTATTGCCTGTTAGTATACAAACTAACGGGGTGAGCTCTCCACCAGTTTACCAGCATGGTTAGCATAACTTGCACTATACATGTGGAACAAAAGAAACAGCATTCAGAAAACAGTCTCTCATAAAACACTTTCTTTTAGTCAAGAATGAAGACAGTCCTTATGAGAATGAGCACATTACTTCACCTTCTGTGATGAGTAAAAGTAGATGGAGTTTGAATGAGGAAACCCACTATGCAAGAGCTCCTTGCATTTTGTCTGAAAGGAAGAACTGCAAGTCATATTTTCCCCTTCCCTTTCCCTCCTCAGTAAAGAATAAGCTTTTTTCCACCCTTGATGGCTAGCATTTCCTCCCATACAGCTCTAGGAGAAAGTGCAGCCACCAAACTGCACCAGTGAATGTCTCCCTGTGCGTTTTCACCTTTGCTCCTTCACAAGTGATCTTTGCTTCATTTCCTTTTTCTGAACACTTCAGGTTCACAGATGTATGCCAGCCCAGTAAACCACACTGAGGGAGGGAGTTAGAAATTTGTTGGGCCAGGACATTGGGAGTCACAGCTTTCAAATTCTTCCTTCTCTCCATGATTTCATCCACCTGAGCAAGAAGAAGTAGGGAACCTTTTCCCACCTCAGCCAGAGAAAGAGGTTGTGTTTTAAAAGAAATAAGTAAAGGCAAAAGTCCAGGTAAGAAGGATATGGCATTTAGGGAGTCTCTTTTTCTTCAAATTCCTTATTGTTGTGGCTCACTGATAATGCACTCAGTGCACCAATGTGTTTGGGATCATAATAATTTATCAAATGCATTGAGGAAACTATTGGGAATCTTGTGGATGACGTTTTCCCTTTCTTTTTAATCACCTCTAATATCTCAGATTCAGGAGGAAATAGGAGCAACCTCTGCCCTGTGATAGTACATAGTTCTTGCACAAGATAGTTTCTCTACCCAGTTTCCTTGACCTTTGAGTGGGCTCTTACCTTGGGACAGCACTGTTCTAAATCATGGAAACTCTTTAATTTCATGCTGCTGTCTGAAGAAACTTTTAATCATTGCTATACATTTAAAAGTTTTTCTCCTCAAATTCCTGAAATCTTCACCTCTTTCACTAGCAATTTTATCAGCTCATTTTTGGGGAAGCAAGTGTTGTAGAGGGAAAACACATCTTTTAGACATGACTTTGAGAAATGGGACAGACAAAAGAAATGTTTGGTGCTGTTTTGACTTCTGTTGCTACTGAAAAGAAATCAGTTAGGGAGACTGAGAAATATAACCTCAGGATACTACCTTGGAGGATGCACTAACTGGGGTTTTGTAGTCTACAGGAGCTTTCTGACAGATATACTGAACTCTAGGGCATTGCCAAATAACAGCATAGAGTATTCATGGTATGCTGAAGAACTGCCAAAGAAAACAAGTCTGCAGATTCTCCTTTATTTGATGATATGCTGACATTTCTCATATCAACAGTTTCTAGAACTGAAATTGTAAGGATAAACATCTAAGGATGGATTCTGGGCCAGGACTCCTTTTCAGCTTTTTAGGGACAAAACCTAAATACACTGAAATCAGACAAAATTCAGTAATTGGAGAAAAAAATGGACTTAGAATAAATAAATAAATAAACTTCCCTTATCTTTCAGAGGGTTTATATATGCATGACTGTGTGTATATGCATATGTGTACACACAAGAATTATATTTGTAGCTTTTTTAAGATTGTTTTTCTTTCTATTTCTTTCTATTTTCTTGGTTATGGCTATATATCTTTGGTTATTTATGCAAAATGTAAATTAAAGTTAAAATCCATTGAAGTTTAAAAAGTATTATTTTTCACTGTCTTCCATTGGGCAAAAAAAGTACTTGTTTTTTGTAATTATGTAGTGGAAACTGATTTGGAATGAAAACGTGTCTTGAACTATCTCATGTGGTAATTGGTACCTGCAGCTACATATAAGAAGAAGAGAATAAAATCTACCGAGGTGACTTCCTGCTTGTTAATATATTCCAACAGTAATATAAAAGCAGGAAGAGGACAAACAGTACAAAAAGATACAGGGAAATTTGAAAAGGCCAATGCGTATACAAGTATCAACAACAAGGACCCCTAAAACTCTGCTCCTAAAATCCTACTTTGCAGTTTTGGACTCAAGACAAACAACAGAAAAATGCAAGTTACATGGGATGCATGATCCACGAACCCAGGGAACTCAATTAATCTGGTTTAATGTCATATACGGCCATCAAAATCAAAAGAGAAAACAAGTTTTTGGAACAGCAGGAAGGGAAAAGGAGCTGAAGACATCAGATGGATCTTCCCTTGTGAGACTTTTCTTTGCCAGGCTAAACAAACCCAGCTCCCGCATACACCAGGCGCTCCAGCCCCCAGGCCACCTTGGTGACCCTCCACTGGACTTGCTCCAACATGACCTTGTCCTTCTTGTCCCCGGGGAGCGCAGAGCTGCTTACGTGGGAGGGCTGAATAGAGGGGAATAGCACATATACTTCAGGAAGGAAAGGCAGCAAGGATTATGCAGGGCATGATATGTTGGCATAACTGATAAGGAGAAACAGGTACTGTACAGTGTACAGCAATTTTGATTGATTTGCTCTGTTCATTGTCGTGAAAGGAGCCCAAAGCTTCAGACATTAACATGTTGCAACTTTCCAGTGGTGGTTGCTATGAGACATAAACAGCAGGCCATTATAACTGATAAACATCTCACATTTGCTTCAGTTTGGCAGCTGTAAAAATAGTACTACTCAAGGTATTTACCAGTTACGTACTTCTGCTTATCCCAGACAGGGACACTTTTGTCATGTTCAGCACTGCGGTTCTGGTAACTTACAAAGGTCTTTATTTTGCACTACTTCAGAGAACAATAATTCTGGTGAAGTGTATGGCAGAAGTCTCTGGATAGGTGCCCTCTCTAACAGAGAAAGATATAGCTTTTCTTTTCTCTTTTCCAGTATTTCCTGAGCATCTGAAGCTTTTCTAATTTCATTATAGCTGAAGGCAAAATAACTGTCTCCTTCAGTATTTTTAACCTACAAACACTGCAGGGACAACATGCTATGAAAAGAAGAGACTGACGGTATATATCTTCTCTGTCCTATTTTAGTTTTGTTTGATATTTAATATTATACAAATAATCTGGGTAGTGACTCAGCAAATAACTCGAGGCAGGTTAAAGGGGTCAAGTTATTAGAGGCATAGTGCCTTCTGAAACTAAGATATCAATGGATGTCTCAAAGTAAGCACCCAGAAACGTCATGTCCCCAGATCTGTAGCAAGTCGAAAGTCCAGTCAGTAGCTCACACCACTCCAGGAAGGAGTAAGTATGGGTCACCCAAAGGAAAGGTATGGTCTCCATGAACCAAGCCTTCTAAGCAGCTTGGACTGTCTTTATAGGAATGAAAGTGGAAGTTGAACTGGGCACTGAACAATTCTCTAAGACAAGTTCAGAAACAAACTGCATTTTTCAAGGATGAAGAAATTCAGAACAACAATGCTGACCCAGAAATGAAACTGGGTCACAGCTCGAAATGATCTTGCTGTTTCCTCATTAAAAAACAAATATCTTATTGTTAAGGGCTTTTTACATCTCTAAGCTTACAGAACAGATTTGCTGAATGAAGGCAAGACTATAAATTCAACCTCACTAAAATCAGTGGCAAAATGTAGGTGAGGTTACAGGAGGCAGGATTTCACTTTACTTTCCAGAATCACTCTGTAAGGTGCAATTTGTCACAATGAGCTCAGCTGTCTCGTGCATGAAACAAAAGAACATTGGGATAGGAACACAGCACAGGAAAAGAACTAAACGAAAATGCAACTAGGCATTTATTTTCAGAGGCCAATATTGTATCAACACTAAAATCACTTTCTGAGTCTATTCTTTTTAAGTGAATGTTGACTAATTTTCATATGTGGAGAATTCTTCAGCAGTATTTCCTTTCATTCCCATCTCTTTTTCAGGGCACAAAAGTGATGGCTGTACGTCTCCTAACTAGTTGGTCAAGCCAAAGAGGTCTTTAGAAGAATACTGAAGGCAGAAAAGTCTCTGTTAGAAGCTGTATTTTCTTGATGGCTATAAGCTGGTCTGTTATTTCTGACTTTGCAGATGAGAAATGCAACTGTCTTCATATCAGTATGTTCAATAGGGCATCTGAAGTAAAACGATATAAAAGGTATTCATTTTTATATTCAAAGCTGATAAGAAAATTATCAACTTTCCACAGTGCAACACCTTCACAAAATGTTTTCCCATTTGTAACTTGATCTAAGTTGCAGTCAAAAAATATCAACATATTTCACTTCATAAAGGCAGTGGATAAGCTCAAGGACTATGTGACTCCTTTAATGTGTTTTCAATGGTGCAAATGATTTTGGAAATTTGCAAAAATGAATTATTGCCTTTAAGAACTATATAGATTAATCAAGTTATCACTAATATACCTGTTTTATATCAAAAAGGGTCTTCATGGTAACAACTGTTCATGCTGTAGATTGAAACTCTTCATGTCTGTTAAAATCAATCACTGTCCCTTTATGTCCTTTTATAAGCATCTCTGTGCAGTCAGTGCTAGGGCATTCAAAAGACATAATCGCAAAACCACAAACAGGAAAAAAAAAAAATAAGGGAGTCACTATTTCAAGTGAGGCTCTTTACATGCTTTTCTTCACTCCATTTTTGCCCATTATTTTTACCCAGAGATTTCAGCAGTGATGCACCATCATAATATTTAGCCTTCATAAAACAGTAACGCTCCCTGGGGATTTGTGCAGTTTTGCTATCCATGCTGTCAAGAATGCAAAGAACTTGCCCTCTGAAAAATATTTGTGGGACAGAGAAAAGACTGTCTTCATTAAGATCCTCTCTGAAATGCTCAGTACTAATTTCAGCCAAGCAATGGCCCTTTCCCACTTGCTTGTTCATATCCACAGTTTTAGCCAAAGGAGAGAAAATATGAGCTTTTAAACAATTTCTTTCTTTAAAACTGCCAGACTATGCAAACTGCTCAGTTGTGCATGAGGTATTCAGGAACTCAAACTTGTTTGTATTTGCTTTGCAACTGTATTTCTCCAGGACTTGCTTGGCTCAACCTCACACCAGCTTTCCCAGAAGTGTCATCAGCAACCCCTTGAGAGTCATTCCCACGAGAATTCCTGGAAATGAGTTATTCTTCCTTGTTGGCCTCCATCAGTAAACACTCATTGCTATGCCGTATCCAAACATTTCAAGTATTTTCTCCAGACTTTGGATGAGCCAGTGAAAGTCCTTTTTACTCCAAAATGGACTGCCAGCAGGACACCTCAGTCAAGCATTGTGGGACAGGTGAAGGAAATGTTACAGGTTTAGGGAGCAGGTTTTTGGTTGTTTTGGGGGGGAGGGGTCTTCATGTTTTCTGTTTTTTCTCCCTGAAGTAAAATTGTGTATCTCAAGTTCAGAGATGGTCTTGACTGATCCTTCATTGTTCTGTGCCTGTAGGAAGGAAACATCCTAGAGCTGGTATGCATGCTGCAGATCTGTGAGCAGAATTTTAATATGAGCTGACTACCTATAAGCCAAGGTTCTATTTACTGTTTAAATATTTCAGGCCACCAGATAATCAAATAGCAGCACCTCTGTTAAGACTGATATCAATAAAGAACACAAAGAATATGAAGAGTGGCTGTCAGGCATTGCATATATTTTTGTGAAGAAATAGGAAAATAATTTAAAATATATGCTTTAAATAAGCTATTCTTTCTGTAAAACTTTCTGTTTGGAGGACAGAAGGGACTCTTTCTTATGAAGATATGGGCGTCTGGTTAAGCTTGTCCTAGTGACACACTTAATGCCTGAAACAGACTGATGGGGGATCAGTGCAAGATGTCATTATTTCAAATACAGTTCAGAGAAACATTTTTATCACTTCTGCAAATTCCCACCAACTCTTTTATTTTTTTTTTTTTTTTTTGCTGCCAGACACAAGCATTTCTTTACTGCACATCAAGCTGCAGAACATATTTTTTGATACTTCAAAAATACTTCCTCACAATTAGACGAAAACATGAAGAATCAATGGTAATCAGTCACTCTTTGAAATACCTTTGGTTTGGATTTCATTTCACTGGTAACCAGTCAGGCAGTCTATGAAGTTGTTGTATAATCTCCATTTGTGGACACTAAAATTCATCATACAGCTTCCAGTGCAAAGTAAATATTCACTGAGCAGGAAGCCGGCTTGCACATTCTAGCTTCACTTCCATGTTTTTTCCATGTGTTTTGCATGATCTTAAGTGCCACTGCAGCTTTCCCAATGAAGTTGAAAGGCTTTGCTCCAGGTGCTACAGCAAAAGCTATTTCTGTATCTAAGAGAGAGCTTGGTTAAGAAGCCAGTGATAGGAAGGATCACCTCCAGTTCACTCTCTCCTGCTCTTTTAGCAAGTGATTCTTCTGGTCCACTGAGATCTGGTCCACAAGATTTGTTGTGCTTGTCCAATTTACCCTTGTAGCTCTGTCTAGGTAAAGCTACGCTACAGCCATCACTGTGTTCAAAGCTTGTGCAGATACAGACGACTGCCTGAGTAGACAGCCATCTCATGTATGGTCCCAGCAGGATGAAACTCAGCAAACACCAGGCACCCATACTCACGCAAGCTATTCACTAATACTGAACTAAGCACTGCCATGGTTACGATGCTCATGGCACATGAAGAGTTGAAAGTTTGTGTGGCTTTAGCTATTTGCTGCAGTCCAAGTAGTTCCCGAGGTGGAAAGAATCTCTCTTGCTGCAACAACCATCCGTCAGAAACATCAAGCAGAAAAAAAAAAAAATGGAGCTGATGAGCCTCTCCTTCATTTTCTTTACCAAAGGCCTTGCAGACTGGATTTTGTTAAAAGTCGCATTCATACCTCAGACAGTGGAAACCTCTCCTGCTTTCATCCACCCACCTCAAGATACCACAGCCCAAACACCTATTTTAAGACTATTCCAATTCTAGTTGCATTTTGGTACCTGGCATTTCCGAATGGCGGAATAAACACTGATAGAGCACATACACATCAGTCTCAATGGGCCTTTCAAAAAATAAATAGCCACATATAAATTTTCAGTAGTTTTATTGAAAAATGCCTCTTTCATTTCAGAAATAAATAATATAAGGCAGTGAAATTCACAATTTGCAGTTAAAATATAAAAGCAGCAATTCTATATCCATAGTCTTGCAAACAATTTCCAACTGCTTTTGATAACTAAGAAACATTGTATTCTGAAAAAAAAAAATCCATACTAAATATACAACATAAACATGCAATTCCATCTCTGCAGGATTGACTGCAATTTGGCATAAATGTTACTGTGTCTACAAACAAGGAGATTTCAGGCATTATTAAACTGTATCCAGTTGATACAACAATTTCAGCTACTTAATGTTTGTGGTGTTTAAAGGAGATGTATAAGAGCAGTATATGCTCTGCAAATTGTAAGTAATAATAGAAGAAAATGACAATGATATTGGAAGGAGAGAGAATTTTTGGCTTCTTTCTTTTTTAACTACATAATGCAGACCTGTGATCAGACTGAACTGCAAAAATGCATTTGAAAAAGAAGAAAAATGTAGAGCTAAAGCAGACAGTCCTCAGAAAATTTGCAGCAGCTCTGTGGTTATTTTTGTTTTGGTTTTTTGGTTTTCTTTCTTTTTTTTTTATTTGTTTTTACATTATTTTAATGAACAGGCAGCACTGGGATAACTGAATGCACATATTAACCTGTATGCAGCCACTATAAGCAAAAGTATTTTACAAGCATTTCCAGAGCAATATGAAGTCGCTAGTTACACGTATTGCTATCCCCACATAAGCAAGATACAAAACAAGGGTGCGTCTGATATGACAAGACCAGCAAGCTATATTGCAGAAGAAACAATGCACTCTCCCTGTGTGTATCTGCAAATGCAAGTATAGCAAAAACAAAAGCCGCCAACCAAAAAAACCAAAACAAGACGCAGATCTTTTATGGCTTTGGTTTTGCTTTTCTTGACAGTGATCTTTTCCAGCGCATGTGCTCAGGGTATTCTGGTGAATGCATTTCAACTCCATAGTCCTCATACTCGTCCTCTCTCCTTTCTGACTCCATAGGTACTATGAAGGGTTCACCTTCAGGTTGATAGGGTCCACTTTCAGGCACGTATGGTTCTGGTTGAAAATAGTTGTCCGATTGAACATTATAGTTATCGCATGTCTTTGAATCCACAAATACAATGAAAGTTAGTTTGTCTACATAATGTTAGTCCAATCTTATTTCCATATAATAAATATATAGATTAATAGTTCATTGGGGTCACTTTTCAGTTTTGTTCATGAATACTTTTTGGCAGTAAAATAATAAAAAGTTTAAAATTAATTTGAAAGGCTTTGTATTTATAATACACAAAACATTGCGGAAAGAGTCTTAAGTTATGCATGGGACCAGTTGTTATTAAAAAAAAAAAAAAGGCAAATCAAATAAAATTATTATTTTACAGCTACTTCAGTAAATCCAAGCACTAGACTTTATTTCAGACTGTGTAATTAATAGAACACACGGAGCAGGTAAAATGAACAGGTGGGTTTGGCATATACTAATTTTCTCTGAGAATGGGAAAGTAAGGGTACACATAACTATCACCAGCGGCAATATACAGTACGTCATTTTCTCGTGCTGTTCCTCGTAACAAACCGAGTTACAGCTGGTGCTTCAGGAACACCAAAAACTACAGCAAAACAGAAGAAATATAATTATAAAACTTTTGTATTTATAACTGCAGTTACAGAATCCAACAAGATTACATATAGAAAAGGCACATGCCCCGACTCAGACACGTTGGTAACAAGCAACAGACAGGTAGATTTCTTAAGTTGTCAAAGATGTTATTCTGGCATATAGCAAGCAGCAGCAGGCTTTTATGCAAAAGCATCACATAGAGTTGTTAACAGATTTTAGTGGGTACGGTCCCATATAAATCATTTACAAGCCACAATTAGTTTACTATTTACATAAGTCATTTCTCATTTACCAGGTTAAATCTGTCTCTTCTAATGGCATTACCTTTGCTGGTTAGTAGTTTTATAAGCCTCCTTCACCACTGAGACTTTTGAAGGTCTGGGTCTTTTTTTAAAAAAGAAAGACTGTCTATTTTATTATTGAAATGCAACAGGCTTAATGAATTGACATCACTGTCCTTTATCTCATTCACGAGTTGTGTTAGTAAAAAGAATCTCCCCATTCTATCAGGCCAACATGGTTCAAAAACCATATCCGTGGTGAAATATCCATACGGACTCATTTTCTAATAAGCACGTGCGCAAACATCTCAGAAACAGGATTTTCATGTATTCAAACTGTAAGCAGCACTGGCGACTTAGAAAATGTGTTAGCCGAAACCTGAAACAGGTCAAAGATGATGTTAGTCTTTTAAAAAGTCCATCTGATGTGCAAAAACATATTTTCATCCAACTAAATACATAACAGTTAATTCATAGGCATATATTTATATATGTATACATAGCTGCTTACTAGAAAGGAGAACACTGCTGAATCACAGGCACAATTTTCTTTCATTTTCATTTAAATATGAATTTTGTGAGATCTCCACAACCACCTGGCTCTTTAACCAGCAGCACTGAGTCTGCAAGTGTGTACATATATATATATATATATATCTTTTTTTTCTTTTCATGGGTACATGCACAATACACTAACAGCAAACCATATTCAATAGTAGTATCACATACACTAATTTGGAGATGTTGCAATGCATACATATTAATTTGTTAACAATACTGTGGTCCTGCAGGATCCCCATGTTAAAATATATTAGAATCTTTCCAGTCAGAAATTGGTGGCCGCTGTGACCCTGGTATTTTGATTGCAGATGCAGCCTACTGTGTTAAGATACATCACAGAGTGGAAGGCTGGTATGAACCAGGGCTAATCAGAGACTCCATGGTGTTTAACTTGGTAGAAATTGTAGGACAGTGGTGTTTTTCAGTTGTCTGCATTGTATCACTGAATGGATTTCCTTTGTGGGAAATTTTGATTTCAGGTATAAATTTGGTATAAATAATCCTGACATTGCTCAAAAAGAGACACACGGAAATTGCCAGCCACAGCATTCTTTTTATTTTTCAAGAGAAACATGGAGAATTCAACCTTGTTCTGAAGACGATTGGAAGGGATGGGGAGGGGGGAGGAAAAAGAAGAAGAAGAAAATGGTCACTTAAGTCCTATGAGCAACATTATCAACTACTAACCTTCTATGTTAAAAAAAAAAAATGAAATACTTGGTTTCTACTTCCTATTTAAAGCAAATCACACATAACATCAATTAAATCAGCATCAAAGTCCACATGACTGCTCATATGCCTGCACATTACAATGAGGCAGGCCTGCTCACTGCAACCTTTTCCTCCTGATTCAGTATGTCCAGGTTAGCAGGTCTGTCTCATGTAAAGCAATTCAATATGAACAGCCACATCTGTAAAGGCTATTTAAGACAAACAGCAGTTCAGTTGTTCATAACCTACCTGGGAATCCTTGGCCATTGTAAGGGATGCTAGCACACTGGGATGAATCACAATATCCTGGTGGCCCTGGAGGACCTCGAATACCCGCATTTCCAGGACGACCTGGAGGCCCTGGTGGTCCTCGTGATCCTGTGGAGCCTGGTGGACCAGTTCTAGATTCTCCCTGTGGACCTAATTTTAGAATTGAAAGGTTGGGGGGTTGCTTTCTTTAAGAGCCAGCTTGATAAAACAGCTAACGTTACTGATGTCTAGACTACACAGTCCAAGCTATGTCTTTGGTGAGAAAATATTTGCATTTTGTTGCTATACAGGGGTCAACAGAAAGAAAAACAAAACAAAACAAAAAACTAGAAATGTGACTCATCATTAGTTGCTTCCCTGTGTGTGGCTTACTTAAGAATTTTTTTCACAGAAACTGATTTAGTAAGGTTTGAGCCAAGTAAGAAACATCAATGAATTCGCTGGTTTACTTCCCCTCTGCGTAAGATATGAAGATCTCAAGGGAAACTACTAGATTAGACAAGCACACTGGATTTCAATTAAAATATAGGAGTACATTAATTCTGCTACCCTGCAGCCCTAGGAGAGATGAGGTAATGTTTTTTTTGGAACAGGTCTTATTATGGTTAGCAGAAAAGTAAAGCTTCAAGTAACTGGGGTTACAATTTGCTGCAAGCGTCTTATGAGTCCTGTAATGAAAAACCATGTTTAGCCTAGTGAACTAAAAGCAGAAACAAACAATACAGCTGATTTCTGCCAAGGCATCAGTGAACAAAATTGCATGATACAAAGAGCAAACGCAACATTTAAAT
The DNA here is from genome assembly GCA_013399115.1 of Anseranas semipalmata. NCBI lineage: Eukaryota > Metazoa > Chordata > Aves > Anseriformes > Anseranatidae > Anseranas > Anseranas semipalmata. Next base: position 733,598 of record VXAA01005254.1, on the reverse strand, counting down.
CATCAGACTCCATCATCTATTAACTGTATGTGGGAGTGCTTGGTAGTTCTTGGGCAATTTGTAGCTCTGTAATCACAAATCTAAGTAGAAAATTAATCTAGATACTCTGAAAGTATCATCTAATAAAACTTGTGAAAATATCTATTAAACATTTGGACAATGTATTTTCATGAAATACATTTTCACACAAACAAGCACGCCAGAAGAGTAAGTTACAAGACAAAGATAAATATCTGCTAGCCACATCCGAATGGCTCTGAAAATTGCCCATTTTTGCAGGAGCTCCCAGTAAACTCTAATACATGTCAGAAACAAGAAGTGCACAAAGCACATTCATTCAGCATATGCAGTCTGGTTCCCTGTGAAGAAATATTGTCTTTTTCTCCTATTTTTCTGTAATCTGATTTTAATTAAAACAAGAAATATTTACCAGGTGGTCCCGGCAAACCTCGTGGTCCTTGAGATCCAGTCCCTCTTTCGCCTTTCTCTCCAGGCATTCCTACAAAAAAAAAGAAGCAATAAAAACCAAAGGAAGGAAACCACATCAATAAATATTTCTTCATGCTCTCTCATTGATATTAATATTTAGTTCCAATTATTTAATGGAAGAAGGCTGGTCAAACCTTATTTGGTACAGATGTCCCAGTGTGTACTTAGGAAAATACTTAATTTGGATATAAATATACTAACCCTAAGACAAAGTAGGATGCAGAGGTAATTTAGTGTAAATAATCTTTCTCAAAACATAAAAAAGTCTTTGAGACACTTAAAACACCACCGAACCTTACTATTTTAAACTACAAACAGGAAGGTTTTTTCAAGCTTGCATACTTCTGATATAAAGTGTGCTTTATACTTTCTTAGAAACAGTTACATTGAAATAGGGTTCAGAAAGAGCAGAATTCAGAAAATCATTCTTCTTTGTTTTTCTCTGGGTCTTTTTTGAAGATTGGAGTAAAATATATGCTAGAAAACACAGTACTGAGTCTAATGTAGCACAGAGTAGCTGGAACAAGCAAAGGCTACATCATAGCATAGTACAGACACTTCGCGTCATTGCAGGAATCCAAGGTAGCCACAAAATAGGTATATCCATATGCTCAAACTCTATTTAGAGTTTCTTCCCTCTCTCAGAGTAGTGCAAAGGGCCAAGGATGTAGAACTAATTCTTTCAGCTCCTACTTTTTATTCTTAGTAATGACTCATTTTGTCTCTTAATTAGATGTCTATTATGCAAAGAGTTGAATTACTCCAAAAAGCCTTTCAAGATGTAGCTGTTTAGTGCCAGAAAAGCTCTGAGAACATTCTCTTTCCTGGGATATCCTGTGGATGCCTGAGACAGCAGCCAAAAAGTTACACCAACTTGTGTTTTATGAAACATGATCAAGGAAGAGACAGAGGAGACCATTGATGTAATTAACCTTGTCCTCCAGTACATCAGTGTCCCTCAGGCAATCCAATTGAGCTAACCAGCCACTGTTAGGTGTGGGCTTCATAGTCTGACAAGGTAAAGGGATCAGGCTTCTCCTCTGGCAGCCTTTGCACTACATCCACTGTGAAATATACAGCTGCCTTGGGCATTACTCACCTCTTTCACCAGGTGGTCCTTGGACCCCAGGAGGTCCTGGGAATCCCGGTCTTCCTCCAGGTCCAGGCTCTCCTCTTGTCCCAGCAGCTCCTGGGGGACCAGGTGGTCCTGGTGGCCCTGGCTGATTACGGTTTGAATAATAATCGTTCGGAATTTGATTCAGCATTTGATTGAACCGGCTCATTTGGCCTTAAAAATGAAAGAAAACGCTTCAGTAAACCATATGAAATGTGTGAAAACCTTTTCTCAGAGTGGGAAGGAATAATGAAGCAGCTCTTCACTAAAATCTCTCCTTATGAGCATTCAGAAAATTAGTGTCGAATTGGTCCAGATGAATTAGAAAGACTAGAGATGAATGTCTGATAAGAATGCTGAAAATAAATGGAGGAGGGAGGGAAGAAGGGTAAGCAGAACTCTGGAGGCTGACAACGTTACCAAAAGATATTTTTAAAGCAATTAAAGTCACAAAATAAGCATTTGTTTACAATATGCTTGCTCTCAGCTCTCTAGCTAGAGGTTGTTTCTACTCTGAAGAACAGAAAGAACTAGTCCCAGTTCAAACAGTGAAGAGGATCACGTTTCTATGCACTCTCAGAGCTCTGAAGCTACCACAGACACAGGATAAATTACTCGTGTAGAGCAAGCAGGACACAGTCCATGATGTCTATGAATTTCATTTCCAAGGAAAGGTGTCTTTGAACAAAAGCAATAGCACTGTGTAGCTATGCAGAAAGGAGCCCTTAATGGGGGCCACATCTAGCCCTTCCTGATTAGTGTCATGTGCCAATCGTATCATACCCCATAAGAACACTTTCATGGGATGCAGAGCTGCACTCTGTAACTACTCCCTGTGTGACAGCAGAGGACTGAAATTCCATTTGGAGTCCTTAACCAAAGAAATATCATTTTTACTTGCATAGCACAGCTGGTTTTGTGCATGGTATTTACCCAGCGCTCATCTGTCATTTCCCACTAGTAAAGCACCTGCAGTGAGCATCCTTTTTGTCTCAGATTCCCTCCTCCTGAATATAAGACATGATTAATGAGAAAATGTATACTGATTTTATGACACAGATAAGGTAATTTTGGAAGACACTCACAACAGGAAAGTCACCTGCATTGTACCTGCAAGGGTATTAGACTTGTATGTATATTTCCAAAGGTCACAGATTAGTTGATGATCAAGCTGGCCATTTGGGTCTGGCAAAAATTTAGTGCTACATTCTCCCACCAAATCATTGCCATTAGACAACCATTGTAGCATTCAAACTCATTTTAGCTTTCAAACTCCAGTACCCCTCACCTTAAATTTAAACCATTGTTTTCTCTTTTAACAAGCAAACTGGTAGATTACTAGTATGAAAAACAAAGCAAGCAACACTGTTTACCATTTATCAATTGTTCACAAACTTGTCTTGCAACTGCTCGCATCATGTTCTGAGAAGCAATGTCACCCTAAATAATCAAAATCAAAACAAGTGCTTTATTAGCAAGTGTCTGTGCTTTTAAAGAAATAGTGCTTAATTAAAAAGATCTGAGGGAAACTGACTTTAAAGCAGACTTACTCTGTCACCTTTTTCTCCCTTCAATCCAGGTGAACCCTAAAACAAACACAGTAGCATTATTATTTCATGTAACAAAATATAGGGCAGCATACTTGCAAAGGAATATAGACAAAGAAGAACTGAAGCAGAAATATTACTATGGGGAAATAAATAAATAAATAAATAAATAAATTAAAGAAAAAAGAAGTTTAAAAAAAGAAAAAAAAACAGAAAAAAAAAACACCTAAATCCTGTACTTTAGAGATATTACCTAGAAAAATTCCATAGAGACTGACAAAGACATCTACCAGATACGTACCCAAGCATCTGCTGGACAGAGCTTTCTCATGTGGAAATTAGGTAAGACAGATGTTTAAGCATGATGTGCAGATACAAATCGTGTCACAGATCTTTTCTTCTCAAGCAGTTGTCAGAACATTAAATTAAACTAAATTACATCTGTTAATAGTCAGGAACATTTCACTGAATAACATAGTTTTTTTGGTCCAGAAAAGGGGATTCATCGGATCCATGTATCTCCAGGCAAGGACACAGTCTCACAACAAAAAAGCCTAAATACTCCAGGGGTCAGGGCAGTCCTGGAACACAGGAGCTGCAGGCTCTAGACTCTGTGCTGCCCGGTTCACTGCAGGACATCCCAGGTACATCTTTAACAGCAACAATACCTTTCTTCACCAAAAGCAGTTTTCCTCACCACACTAGAAAGTCAGTCCCCATGTAGTCTAATTAATATTTAATATTTTGGACAGTGAAGAAAAGTTTTAACCAAGAGAAAGAGCTGTATACAGACTGAATGCTCAATGGTCAGAGCATTTACATGAGATGCACGTCCTATCTCTGAATCAGGAAAAACAGTAAGGTGTATTTCAAAGGTGAATGACCAGTTCAGTCATCTGCTGCTCTGCATGGTCCTCCACATAGTTAGTTACACATACATCCTAAGTATTACTGCTTTTTACGTCTTAGTATTTCTTTAAGGAGCCTGTTTATCACCATTAACAAAGCAAAGGCTAAGTGTGGGCTGCAGCTGTTTTTCATAACATTCTTACAGTACCCACAAATAATTTCAACAACACAAGACAACAAATCATTCCACTGCGGTCACAGAGGATACAATTTGAACGCAGTGGTGCTGTTTCATAAACTTCCATCAAAGTTTTGGACAAAAAATTCTCATGAGGTACATCAGGGTGTGAACTCAGTATGTTGTCTGGTGCTCTCTGCAGCAGCGATGCATGCACCTACCCATGCCACAGAAAACATGAGGTGGCTCATCCATCAATGAGTTAAGCAGTTAGTGTATGGTGTATTTGCACCACACATCACAGCTTGTTCATGCAAAATTAATTGTACGACTTGGAATGGCCACACTGTGAATGTGCTACTTTGCAAAAGATGAGACAGTTACTAATACACATCCAATATGCCCATCAAATTGACAAATATTCTTTCCCTTCTGTCTTCTACTCTTTCATCAACATCTTTTCTTACTCTGTGAAGTTCACAGGGAAAAAAGGTCTGTCTTTCACTTTTAGCCTAGCACAGCCACATACTGAAACAGACCAAGGACTTGTAAATGCCTTAACATAAATAAACTGCAACAATTAAACCCATTAGGAAAATATTACATTATTATCTGTCATTCTCTAATAACTAACATTTGTGGTAAATGCCGATGTACTGAACCTCTAAAAGAACTGTATTTGGACTCTCAGTTCAACAAACATTAACATCTTGTTCATAAACTACCATGTCTCTGAAATATCCATAGAATAAAATTGCAGTTTTTTCACTTGCACAAGTCTGTAACATGAAAATCTGGGGGAAAAAACATTAACAAATGAACCAGTGCTTCTCTTTCTGTTTGCAACTTGGTAATTTTTCCAATTTAATGAAAGTCTATTTACTTGAATTTTGCTGCTGAGTACATATTTTTAATTCCTGCTAATTCTATTCCCATTCCTTCTAAGGCTTTCACAGAACAACCTTGTGTTGTTTTGACCAGAAACAAATCAAGCATTGCATCTTGTTCATTCACTAGGTAAGCGCAAGCATTAGAAATCAGATTATTGGTACACTGATTTCTAGTTCACTGTACTGGCAATATTTTAATAATTCCTTAGCAAGCTTAAAATGTTCAAATTCTGTGTATTATTTCTGGAAGTATTTTTTCTGAACAGTCAAGAAAAGTTCTTTAGGCTGCTTTCAGCCAAAAGCCATGTTGGTAAGACAAGGTGTCTAGTAACAAAGGCACAACCTTGCTCCAATGTGTTGCCAACAAAGGTCCCCCAGCTAGAAAAATGCTAAGGCCATTCATTAATTATAAGCAATACACAGTCAACTTTACAATTCATTGAAATCAAATGTTCCTCATTAAGCAGTTGGTAACTTTGCAAAGAGACACTGATTCAGTGTTATGATTGGAAACCTACAGGCTATTCCTAACTAATTTTAAAATGTAAAGATTAGATGCTGACTGGCTATGTTAACAACAAAGTTAATTTTCCACCTGGATATTTTAGATATATGATTTCCAAAAAATAATTACAACTACAATTACTGAGTTGCTATGTGCATCTTCCTCCCACTTGGCTACATTCTGCTTAAATTTCACTTTATTTTCTTTTAATAGACAAAAACGTGCAATTTAGCCAACTGCTTGCCAGCATTTTGAGAAGCAGCAGCTGCTGCTGACATTCTACTTTGTTGATATCCTGTGATGAGGGAGTCACTTGGGGTCAGTGTGAGGAAATGCTAGTTTATGCTGTGCATGGGATTTTTCTGAGCTGTGGGATGAAGGCTGGGGCTGCAGCAAAGTTCTGCAGATTAAGGAGGACAAAACAAAGGAAGGTTGCTATTTTTACTTTAAAAGATAATGCACTCAGTTTTTTTCTTGTTCTTGCTCCCCACAAGAACCACCAGTCCAGTGCTCCCAAAGCACCGTCTTTTTGAGACCTTATCTAGGCTCTCTGCATAGATGGATGCAAGATTAGTGAATATATTCCAGCAGAGAATGGAAAATGCTCAAAAATTACATTTAACTCAGAACAAACGTCTCCTTTATGCGCTAAGGATTACCCTCTAAAAGTTTTCACAATCTGTTTGGTCCTGGAACCACCAGTCTGATAGGACCTTATATATAAAACATAAATATATTGCACTATTTCCTGGGGTCCTTCCAGATCAACAGAGTCAGACCCTGCTGTCGCAGACGCTATGTCACAAAGTCTATTTTATAAACAAGACAGCTCTACCTTAAGACTTAGTCTGCCCACTCATCCATTACTGTTTTTATTCTCAAACCTCTAAAACAACAGTACTGGAACTTTTCTTCTCTGATAGTCCAAGGTCTTCTATTTCCCATTACATTTATTCACAGAAAATGTATAGTCATTTCTCCTTGAGCTAATATCCACTTATAGCTTAATGACTTTTAGCCTTGAAGGTTGTTACCACATGATATATGAATGGACTACTAGCAAATTCTCTCTCACTCTGACCAGACAGGCAGATGACAGGTATTTTAGTCTCTTCTAGGATAGCCAGTCAGTTCTCAATAGCCTCAGTTCTCAATAGATTACTGACTTATTTATGCTCTTACTGTTCCTTTCTCAGTCATTTTGTTACTACACTGAAAACCCACATAAGTTTCTCTTGGAAATACTTATAAGCAAATTATAAAGTCAATTTTCCTACTTCCATGAAAATTCAGTTAACGCTTCAAGTATCAACTTGTTTCTATATAAGTACACACTGAGGTAGAGAAATGTTTACAGCCATATTAGTGGTGTGGTCTGCCTCAGCTTAGCATATTAGTGGTATTTTACACATCAGGAAAAAGCTTCAATTGACTGCATTCAATGGGAATGTCTTGGCAACTGCCAATGTTCCTCATAATTTGCATCCCTGGACTGGGATATAATGACCCTTGCTTTGCAGGGGCCTACCACCTGACTTGTGCTGTATAATACGTACAATACAGACTGTTTGAGTAGAAGGAAAAATGGCAAGATCTAGCCACAAAAATACGTGTATTTACCAGAGGCAATGTGAAGCCTCATTATCTTTCTCCAGGACAGGTAGTCACAAATTCAGGCAAGCCTGAACTATGACTCAGGACATGGCAAGCTGCATTTGGCCCTTAGGCTGCACCTTTGGCATTCTAATGCAAAGCATCACAAAGGAAAGCATTGAAATTCTGTCCACCAGGAGTCTGATAAAACATCTGTGCAAGGTGCAAGCCAGAATTCCTGCTGGGATCTGTTCTAGAAACATAAGAATTGGTAAATATGATGCTCAGTGTCACATTACAAGAAAGTGCAACAACCAGGAAAAAAAATGTATTTCTAGCTGAAAGGAACTCTTAGCATCAGAGTGTGGGAGAACTTACATGTGGTGCTTGGACAGGCATTGACTGCCTTGCTTTGCAAACGCACTGAAACTGGCCTTGTAGCCAAAATTCCTTTTAGTCACTTTATTTACCTTCAAAAGATCTTTGTTACTGGAATGGGGCAGCTATGCAGTATCCCAGGTGAAGGAAAACTCAGATACACCTGGTACTTTGGAGCTCACTTGCCAGTAAGCCACAGCACTCTGTGCCCCAGTTGTGTCCATCAACCATCTGACCTAGCAGGAATATCACACAAGGAACACGTCTAATGGCAGGAAAGCTCAAGTTCCTTCCTAAGGCACCCAATGTCCTCTACTGCAAGGAGAAATGGGATTTACAGACTGACAAATGCAGACTGAATTCAGCATGTGTATGAGAAAACGACCCAGCTCCCAGATGTTCCTGGGAACTTAAAGTTCTTAATCACCAAGCTGCCCAGCCTACTATATATTCCTCCGAATTATCCAGGTGCCATATACATAAAGACATTGAAGTGGGATGGAAAATTCTTGCAGACTGACAGACATTAAGATATAAAAAATGAATGACTTCACGTTTTAATTGCTGTCTCCACTCCTGAATCAAACAATTTCTCAGAGATCCTGTAAAGGAATCAATTCAAATTTCTCCTGAAACTATTGGTGGGGAGGCAGCACCTCCTGCTCTTTCTCCCTGTTCAGGGTGTACTTTAACTTTAAAGGTTTGAATAGAACCCACAGAATCCACCCTCAAATAATTTTAAAATCATATTGTAGAAACTCAAAACATTTGCTAACCAGAAGTGATTATGTAACATTATCAAAGATTTTCCACCTTCAGCAGTGCACCACTTTTTCACTACACACACACACACAAATGTAAGGACCTACCAGTCATTTTGCTGACCCAGTTCTTCATGCTTATGCAGTGTAGGAATATATGCCTTGGCACATAATAGTCTACAATCTTTTCAGTGGAAACCAGAGACCACAGTTTCCAGCCCCAACTATTAAACTCAGCAAAAAGACATACTGTAAAAATAAAATTGTTTGAAAGAAGGTTTGTGGTCTTAGGTCAGCTCCGCTGTATTAACCACTGTCATAAGTGCGAGACAAGCATTTAAGGCAAGGACAAGTCTCATATTCATCAACAGACAGTGTAATTTTAAAACTGATACTATAAGTGTATCATTATCTTACTGGTGTCCCACGATCTCCTGGTTTCCCTGGTTTTCCACTTGGGCCAGCAACTCCTGGAACTCCTGGGGCACCCTACAGCAGAAGACATGTAAAGTAAATTGTAGAACCCCACAACATGCTGATAAGAAAAGTGCTATGGTATTAGTAAGTGCAAAACAGTACTGAAAAGGGCTCTTAACAGTTTTTTTCTTCTGTTATGTATGTATCAGGATTGAAAACTTTCCTCCAGAAAAAAAAAAAAAAGAAAGTTTCTTTATGGAAATGTGTTCTTTTATGTAACACCAAAGTTTAACAGGCATCTCTGAACCTAAAGATGCAGAGTGTCTATATGTTTTTTGTATCATTCCTAGTAACAGATTCCCAAAGAAACAAAAGGCAGTTTGGTCTTCTAACTTTGTCTAGCAGGTTTGTGATCCATTTAAAAGTCCACAACGATGAGTTCATAAAATTCATTCTAGTTATACTAGATAAATATAAACAAATAAAAGACCAGTGTTAGGTTATGTGATAAAAGTTCATCTGCACACCCACAAAGTAGCACAAGAAAGACACTGGTGGGGGAGCACGGGCAGTCCAAATTAATTACCCTGCCCTGGCAATTCCCAGATCTGCGAGCAAAGGGGTGAGTGGGTCTCTGAGAGTCATCTCTGGGTTTGAGTTCACCTGTGTGTCTCTAGGAGTGACAGCACAGGTGGGTCAGGTTGACTATGGGACCAGGGAAGTCCTGGCCAGTTGTGTGTGGGTGTGTGCATGTGCAATGGTCTGTACCAGCAGCTGGAGTGGGGCTGCAGCCTCAGGGGCTTGTATGTCCAGGTGCCAGTGACTGTGGAGACTGGAGTCCAGGGGCAGCTACTTGGCAGACTGTCTGAGCCCAGCAGCTGAAGGGGTCTGCCTTGTACATATATATTCTCAATAGTGGACCTCCATCCTGCTCAACCAGAGAGGGAAGGAGGATGAGGTCACTGGTGCTGTTTGTGTTCATGTGATTGCTCTGCGTGTCTGTGATCTGCATCACCATCTATATATGGATTTATGTGGTGTAAATGTGCGCTCTGTATCCATGTCTACTGGGGATACATCTTCAGCCTTGCTACCGGTTGGACTGGAGATATGGAGCTGTAGCAACTTGCCTGTTTGGGTGGTCTGATCCAGCAATGATATGTTTTCCTCTAAGGACCAGCACTTTTTCTAACATGGTCCCACAAAATACAATGAAACAGCTTTTTAAGCAAAAAGTAATCCTCAAATACTCATGTTAAGAAAAACTTACTTAGATTATTCATGGAGTCTGTTTTCGCCAGACTACAAGTAATAAACTGATTGGTTTCAGTAGATCTAGCTATGCTTTTAAAGCTCATGGCTAGAGAACAAGGTAAACCGGTTCTTCCCTTATTTGCACTGAATGAAATCAGTTTCAAAACCACTGAAAGTCAAGTGGGTAAAAGCAACTGAAAGCAGATTTAAGTTCTCATGAATGTTTATGAATACATGTTTTACACAGCTCTCTGCTCACCTTTTACTTAGAATTTCTCAGATCCATTTGGGATATTAAACAAAGGATCAATTTCATATTTAACAGAAATCAAAAATCACAGAATCACAGAATCCTTTAGGTTGGAAGAGACCTTCAAGATCATCTAGTCCAACCTATGACTTAACACTAACAAGCCCTCCACTAGATCATGTCACTAAGAAAATGTCAATGTGGCTCTCTCTTAGCTCAGATCTCTTATTTCATTGTATACCAAAGACAAAATTATATTTACCGCTGGTCCTGGTGGGCCTCTGGGACCTGTGGGACCATCTTTTCCTGTGAAACCCTATTAAAAAACAAAAGCATGATTAGAGATTAACCTAAAATTGCAGCAATCCCCTGATTAAAATGGTCTTTAAGATTATGTAATCACAATACTCCTAATTACTATCATGTAATTTAAAACCTATCCACAATGTTAGTTATAAAAATAGCTGTCACAGCTAGTGCTGAGGAAGGCTATATATGGAACAATGAGCCTGAGCCAATTTAGAAGATGTTCAGCTGCTGTTGATTGACTGAGGATGGAATGAATCTGTCTCAAGCTTTTTTAAGAAAAGGAATTGTCATTATATACCAGAGGAGGAAGATTTTTCTTTTTGCTGCTCTCTCATTCACAGATTAGCTGGAAAATCTGAGGTTTCTGCTTAAATGGTGAACAACAGAACACCTCCCTCTCAGATACTCCCCCTGCAAGAAATGGTGCTGAGACCATTTCAATAATCTAACACAGCATTCCCAAACTAACATTGACAGTCCATGGCCCACTAATGACCCACCAATTCCATGGTATGTTCTTTGGCAACTGGCTATCACATGGTGCTCTGTTTTATTTCTGGCTATCAACTTCCAGTAAAGCGTAACTATAAATGTATATATCAGCTATTAATTTTGACTGTCAAAGTAATTTATTGCTTCAGTCATCTTAAGTGTAATATACCACTGTGCAGACAAAAGAGATTTGCTCTGTTGACTCCAAATTGGAAGAAAGGGATTGCAACAACTCTGAAATAAAATACCTGTCAGCATGCTCTCCATTATGAAGACATTTCAGAACTCCCTCATTCAAAATAAAGTACTTAGGTCCAATCAAAGGCTAAGGAGAAAACTTGACCTTCACAGTAAGAATAGCACAGACAGATTGTTTATGGATATGACATCTTGCAGATGTTGAGACAAGCAGAGCTTCCAGGGGATCCCCCACAGCAGCAACAGAGAGTGGAAAACAGCAGGGTTGAGTACCTCAGCAGACCCCTGCTCGGGAGACTTACTGTTTATCATGTGCAGCTATGTGAGAACTTGGTCAGGACAGTAAGCCGTGCAGTTTTTACAGAAATTACAAGGCTACCCTATGGCTATCTGGGGAGGTTTTCACCCACAAGTTTTTCCAGCCCTTCCACTTTTACCTCTCCAGGTTGGATATGGATAAAAGGACTCCTTTTGAAAAAGTATTTGAAAACAGAAAGCTATGATAAAGAAAGGAAAAAAAGAGGTCTTTTAAGAAGATAAACTGAGGAAACCTTACCCTTTCACCTGGAGGTCCCATTGGACCAGGTGGACCAGGTAAACCTGGGGTTCCCTAGAGGGAAAAGAAATGATAAACTGTATCCAAGACAGAACAAGCATCTCTGCTATGCTAATCATCCCAGTATACATGCACACATTTAAATATCTGTCTTCAATGTCATTATTTGACATTCACAAAAATAAAATCTTTAGGAGAAACCATTTATTTCATATACATGATAAAGAGTCTTTACCCTCACTTCAATTTTTACTGCATTTTTCCCCTTCCCCTAAACTTCAAAAAGAATTTTCAGTACTATAACCTAAAAACAAATATATCTTTATTATTGCCTTTACGAGCCTAACAGATGTCCGCTAATCCTTTAACACCTGGTGCTGAAATCTAACTGCAGTCATCAACCAGAGTGTTTCTAAAGAAACAAAAATTAGACTCTTCCTTTATTATTCTTTTCCCCTTATTCTCCTATTTTTTAACATTGCATTGCTTTATAGCATATATTCTAAATTCTCTGGTTCTGTTTCTTGTAGCTTCTGGGTTAAAAATAAACATTAAAATTATACAGATAGGCTATATTAGAGTACACCCAGGAATAATCTCACTCAACATCAGAACAACTATTGTAGGAATTAAATACTGAACAGCCTTGTATTATATGGTCCACTTCTTCCCCCTTTTATGTCTCATCTCACTGCATCAGGAATAGTGTAAAATGTCAATATCTTTTCTAAGAACCAACTTACTGATCGTCCTGGTAGTCCAGGCTGGCCAGCATCACCTTTCATTCCTTGACGACCCTATAATGTTCATAAATGATCGTCAGAGATTCTGAATTACAGAACAGAGTAGCAAAATAACTATTCTGTGTAAATAGACTGAAAATAATTACTGCAAGACACCTAAATTAAGGAATCTATAAGACAACTATGTATTACGGGAAAAAAACAAGATTTATATACCTCTTAATTGAAGTAATACTCAGCATCTCACAAACATTTGCAAATGCAGGACAACTGGTCGATATTATATTAAAAACACAGGCATGCAGGAAGGAGCACAAATTTTGATAAGAAAGTGTCACAGACTTTTCAATAAAAGAGACTGTAATGTTACTATCTTCACAAGCAGGAAAGCAGGGAAGGGTAACATGTTTTCTCCTCCCTTATCTTTCTCAGCTGGTGAATGGAGCTGCCTACCCTCCATACATACCTTACCTACCCAAAGAAGGTAAAAGCTGGGTCTTTGTATGACAGCTTTTCTCTAACCCATGGTCTAAAAGACATTGCACACTTCCAGGACACAAGGTGTGGGAGCATATAAAGAAGCACGATATTGCTTCTCACAACCTGCTTGCATTCCACATATACTACATTTATACTACAGTATAAATGTATAGTCTAAACCTACATGAGCTGAATTTGACACCACAATATTTAATTCAATACAATTTGTAAACATAGCCTGCCAATGTAAATTGCAAATTGATATGAAAAAAATGAAATTACATGATTCAAAAGTGGCATTATAACTTCTTGTTAACTAATGAGAAGTTCCAAGCATGATGTCAGTTTTGTTGGTGCTTTCATTCTTCAAAGGTGTTCAAACTGAATGTGATAAATAAAAGTGTTTATTATATCCCACATGTGAAATGAATGTGTTTGTCCCTTCTTGTTGTTTGGCATCTTTACACCATCTTAATGAAGCTTTTCCTTCTGGTATATAACAACAACAACAACAAAAAAGCATCTACACCGGTTAACAAAATCTTTCTATCTACTTTGTCCTACTAAAGAGAAGATGCATTTAATGTCTATATAAATGCACATTTTGTTTTCCATTTCCCAAAGAAATTACATTGTAGACTGAGAAGGTGGCCTGGTTTCAAACGTAAAATGAGGCAGTGTGTGATGAGACATCAATTCTATTTTTTCATAAGCTTTATATTTTATTGTAAGACTTCATACAAAAAGCTGCTGGATATACTAAAATGTTCCAGATATTCCTAAACAGGAAACATCACAATTATAGTCCTGCTTTTGGGGTGATTATTTATTAAAATATGGCAAAAGCAGTCTTAATGTATTTGGAATGTAGACAAAAGGTTAGCTGTGCTATCTGCTTTAAAAAACAGAATCTGGTGAAACTTCACCAGTGTTAACAGAATGAAGTCAATAATACTTTCACTTTGAAGGCACACACATTAAATAAGAAGTAGCCCCTCACAAAAATATGCATGGCTTTACCAAGAATGCCCCCAAGGAACTAAGCGCTATTTTGCATGCCTAGAACTAGGTACCCATTGCCTCTCTGAATCTCCATCTCCTGATTTAAGCACAGAAAATAGAAGTTGGATATGTAAGTCTGCAAGAAAAGCTTTAGAATAGCATTGCACATTTAATTTTCCTGCAATACAGTTTGATATTTTTGAGTCTTAGAACTACACAGTAAAGCTGTAGGAGAAGAAATGGTGTAGCACAATGTATATCACAATGATCAGATCCCATTCCTTCACAGGCATCTCATAAGCACCTGTAGCATTCAGGACAGAAGATGCTATTGTATTGGAAGAGACTTGTTTGAGATAAAGACTTGTTTCAAAATAATACTGCACTGCAGGGGAAAATGAACGTCAGGGCAAAGCTGCCACCCTCTTCCCAATACCATTGACCCTGTGGACAGCTCTGACTCTGCACTCAGTGCCACCCACGCTCAGAATTGCCACTCACCGGTTCTCCTGGGATTGACAGCCCGTTGGGTCCCTGTGGACCTGGCGGACCTTGAGGGCCAGGGGGACCTGTCTCGCCACGAGGACCAGGTGGCCCCTTAAAGAAAATTAAAACAAGATTATAAATGGCATCTTTTTCTTAGATCTGTAACTGCAAAATCCTTTGGGTTAGGCACTTAGGGTAAGTCAGCAGCCTGAAGACACTTGGATACTTCAGAACAGGTTGGATTGTGGAAACAGTTATTAAAGTAGCATATCTTTTCAGAAGCTATTTTCTCATTCAGGTTGGCAGTCCCAGGCCAATATATGCTTCCTGGCAGTGTTAATTGGAAGTATAGCTGTCCCGTCTGTACAGAAGGAAGGAAGGACAACAACACTGCAGAGTGCGTAGTACCACCCTGATGCATATGATTTAGTCTTCTGATGTATAGTCAGTGCCTTTGAGGCATATATACTTAGGCTATATATATATAGTCTTAAATAGCTAGACTGCATGTAAATAGTATTACCAATTCAACTTCTAATCTCCATTCTTAGCTCAGCATGGAATAAGCATACAAATTTTTGTACAGGTAAGCATGTCACAACAATACAGATGCATTCCAGAAAGATACTTACAGACGATCCAGTCAAGCCCCTTTCACCTCTGGGACCTTTAGCACCTGGACCACCCTAAATTGAACATTTGGAAAGAAATGTATTTCATACTTCAGGGAAAGCAAGGGTACATCACACTGGTAACTTAAGAATCCTCTTTATCAAATTCTTATGTGAAAGCCCAAAGATTTGAAGTGTACAGATCACAATGCTAAAGAGTATTAGAATAAAAGATGCATTAGAAAAAAAAAAACACATAAGCTTCAGCCTTGACAATTCAGCCCATTAAAAATTATTGTCATTTTTGTTTTTGCAGATATAAACTTCTTTAATTTATAAATTCATTTATAAATTTAATTTATAAATTCAGTCAGTCTTTTGAGACAGAGTAACCCTCAAAGTCCTCTCTAACAGATTGCCAGGCAACTTAAACAGGCTTCAGATTCCTCATACAGCATTTGGTGATAGCTTCAAAGTAGAAAGACTTCTGGGCTGAATATAACTCCTTTATATTCAAAGTAAATTGGTAGGAGTGTATCCATTCCAGAGATTACTATCTCTCCACATTAAAAATACAAAATAAAAAATAAAATAAATGTAACTAATTTATTTCCCTGATAAAAAATCTTTCCTTGGAATGAAATCCTGACTTTATATTTAGGAAAAGTATTTGCACATTCCACTAAAACATCTTGTACACAGAGCACAAGACAGCTGGCATTGAGCCAGATTCTTTCAGTCTATCAAACGATGAGGAGCTATTCACAGTGATTAAACTGGAAAAATGGGAAAATGATTATTATATAGACAGGTACAAATGGCAGGAGCTGCCCAATTGTGTTTTAAACTAAGACAAGAGGAGAACAGATTAACATGATGTTATGAACCTGTTGATCACCAACTGTCTCTATGACTGACGTTTATTTCACAAAACCACAAATCAACTTAGTGGAGGTTTCCACTTACTCGAGGAACGTGAGAACAGGACTGTCAGACTTCCCCCATGATACACTGAAGAAAATTAGCTGGTGTTATTTCTGTCTGCACAAACCAAAATTACCTTTTTCCACTTTGATCAACATGAAACTAGTTCCATAAATTAAAAAATCAAAAAATCTCTATTGCAAATAGTTCCTTACAGCTGGTCCAGGGGGTCCGGGAGGTCCCACGCTGTCTTGAGTGCAGGTGCAAGCATTTGGAAGAGCTGGGCATTTTGATTCATCTCTCTGAAAATTCAGTCACAACTATTACTGTCCTTTTAAAGAAAAGTACTTTTTGGCAGCATACTTTTCTTTTCTACAACAATGGCAAGATTCTCTATTATCCTGTTTTCAAGTACAGTAGAACTCACAGTGAAACAATGGTTTCCAAATGTTTCTAGAGGACTTTCATGTTTTTAGAAAATTATTTTCTCTGCTAACAATATAACACACTAGCAATAGAGGCACAGGCAAAACCAAATTCATGTGAAATTTCTGTTGTTCTAATATTCATGTCCATTAGACAATCAGCTTGCACTGGCAAAGAATAAACAAGTTACTTTTTAATGCCAATCTAACAACAGATTAAATAAAACATAATGTAGCTATTCATTTCATAATGACTAGGATCTTAAATATCACTGAAATACAAAAGATAACTGATAGTTTTCCACCATTCCTAAGGGACTCAGTCTAGCATATTGCAATCTTTCTCTCTCACACACAAAACTCTGAAATGCAGTGTTGTTCACTGGCTGCTCTGACAACTGTGGTTTAAATGTGTTGTCAGTACGAGGCATAATACCAGGCTAATATTGATATTGTTAAATTTGCTATTAGGAATGATTTTCTGAACAGCCTCTGGTTCATTTATACTTACCATAGAAGGAAGATCACAACATCTGTCTCTGCTAGTCCAAACTGGACTGCATACAATGTCAAAATTCTGGATTTCTAACTGTAAAAGAAAGGAGAACTCTTGAAAGATACATGTTTTTTATAAAATCTATCCACATTAGCATTAAAATTACTCCTAAAACAATTTATTTCTAATGTAGTTAACATCATTCACATTTTCATTTCTTTTTTGTTGTTGTTGTTGTTGACAATGACAGAAAAATTATTTAAAAAACACTAAAAAAAGTAAAAAATAAGCCTATTTAAGGCTACAAGCAACATCAAGCTCTGATGCTTGTTCCTGTTCTGGGGCAGAAGGTAAACAAATAAAGTGACTCAAGAAAAATTTTACAATTCTTAATGAGTAATACCGATGAACTACATCAGCTGAGTGCCTGTGAACTGCAGCATGACATCTGGCTCAAGAACTTTTGGACCAGCTCTAAGGACTGCAGTGCTTGGGTTATATATTAATTTACATTCATGTATGGAACTTTCCACTGACATCAGTGGAGAACAGTTCTGCAGAAAGGCTGAAGTAGGGACATTAGGTATGACAAAAGCAGTTTCCTCTCTTTTTTTCACCACAAGAGCTATGATCCTGTAATTTGATATATACAACCACACATTTAGTGGTGAGCACCAAGAATCTTCAGATGTTAGGGTTTGCACACATGGACCAGACTGCAAACTTAGATCTTCTAACGTAAAGGCCAGGTAATAGCACGAAATATGCACTAAGTATAGTAAATCCATCAAGATAATTGACATGCCCTTCACAGCAGCAGCCACTTTTTCCTTATAGGTTTATAGATCATAAAGCCAGAGGGGATTATTCTGTCACAAGACAGACCACAGGACTTGCCAGAATTAAAAACAGTTCATTACAGAATGTCTTTTAGGAGAACAAAACAATCTTCATTTAAAGATTTCCAGCAACGGAGAATCCACAGCAATAGTTGCAACGACTAACTGCTCTCCCTATTAAAAGAAAAACATTTTTTGTCTTTTTTGAATTTACTTGACTACAACTTTCAGCTATTAGATTTGTGTTCTTGCAGTTCTGCTAGAATAAAAAGCTATCAAGACCGTACTTCTCAGTTAAATACATTGGGTCTTGCAATCCAGATGCTTGAAAGCTTTGGGTGCAGTACTATTTTAAGGGTTAAGGATTTGTATTAATAAATGGATTAACATTTATTGCTTACTGTTGCTGATTTCCGGTCACCTTTCAGAAGTTTCCCAAGTATTTCATAGCCATCAGTTGTGATGTTCCCAGCCTCCTTAATTGGTTTTTCTAGTATTTCACTGCAATCAATGTAAATCTTAACATTTGATGAAGTTACAACAATATGGACCTGAAAAAAAGTTTAATGTAATAGTGAGAAAAAACATATTTAATACTTTAACAGTATTTCCCTGTTTAGGTAATACTGTTTCAAATTTTCTTCCTAGTAATCTTTGTTTACTTTCAAGTGAGTGAAAAATTCTAACCTAAGGAAAGCCTGCAACATTAGTAACTTCTTTAAAATATGTTGAAGATGAATAAACAGGCATAGCTAATAAGTGCTATTTAATATAATAGTTGAACTGCAATGATCTATTTAAAAAAGCTTGCCTGAAAACTGCCTTAAGATGGCATAAAAGTCAAAATTAAAAAGAATTTGAAAGAGGAAGTGAATATAAGCTCTTTTTGTCTTCTGACAGCTGGGACCACACAAGAGGTTTATGAGTCTGTGACTGCCCACTGGCTAATAGACTCTGTCTGTGGTTCAGAGAGTAGATCATTTCAGATCCAAAGATCCAGGGTTCAGTTCCCTGACTGATGACTCAACCAGAGGTATTAGTTATGCTGAGATACAGAAAGAGAGCAGAAAAGCCTGCCCAGAAAAAGACAAAACAATGGAAGGTGCAAGAGAGAAATCTCCATGAGATAAATCTGGCTACAAAAATCTATGCCAAAATAAGGCAAAATGGGGAAGAAGAGGAAGAGCTTAATTATTGGAAATAAGGGAAACTACAGAGGGAGAAAAGGATGGCTGTAACAAAGGGAGGAGAGTAACTTTACAAGGAGAACAGGATGAAGTGTTCAGGGAAAACACAGTAAACCTCAAACAGAAGAAAAGAAATTGAAGCAAAGGTTACCGTTCTAAAAATTTACAGTAATATGATGATTTATCCTTCAGTGACCGCACAGGATTAAATACCAGACCATGTATGAATAAAACAAAAGGGCAATCTATTGCTTATTCAAAGCAGGCAAAGGACTTAATGAGGTCACTACCATGTTAATGAATGTTATGCAAGTGAATTTCCTACATATCTATGAAAACAGAAGACCTTCAGAAGTCTCCAGTACAGAAACATTTTAGTGAATCTAATATGCAGTTGATGGAAAAACATCTTAAGACAACAGAAATGTTTTCAGTGGTTTTATATACCTTACATACTGCATATATTTTATATACAATATTGTAACATCTATGTAATTGTTTAAATATCAGCATCTTAGGACCAGCAGTAAAAAAAAAAAAAAAAAACTTGAAGTATGTATTTATGTTTTAAGGCTTCTGTTATCACTATATATAACCCTTCAGAAAGATATTGCTATTTGATGACTACTTTAAAAAACTGGCTTCAAGTGGAAACAGAGATTCCCTTAAATGTCCTAAGTCAACAAGGGCCTGAACAATCTCCTGAGAATTTGTTCTTTTTTCCATACTAAATATTTTCCCATGTGGAGTTGTCCCCACAGCATCAGCATAGCTTATCTAAAACTCTCTAAACATTATGTACTTACGCTTTATATAATTGGAATTAAGACTTTTGAAACTGCCCTGATTTTTTGTCATCTGAAATTCAGTTGGCGTCACAGTTTAATTCTCAGAGCTGTGTATACAAGTGTTTTTTTAATTAACATTCCCAACATTGTTCAGTGACCAAATAAAAAACAGTGGAAAGATAACTGAGTGTGTCTGAAGTATATTTTGGTATTAAAAACTAAACTTTCCACAAAATAAAATAAGCACCATGCCAAAACTTTAAATTTATTATCACTTATACATCATATACTCAGTCATTTGATCATATAATTAAATTTTACAGATTAATGACTGCGTCAAACAGTTTAAACTGACTACAGATGCGATTTACTAATCCTGAAAAGTACTTGATGTGCAAGTCGTTCTACTGGAACATTAACTATTTGTCACAAATTAAATAAATTACATCTGCATAGTGAATGCATATTACTGCATTTTCATTTGCACACAAAACTTAGGAGAGGTAAACCTACATCATATTGCTGAATGAGACCTTCAGTTTGAAAATGTTCAAACAGCAATGACTACCTGAGCATCATCTATCCATCCAAAGAAGCAGCAACGTAAGCAGTCAAAAATAAGTAGGGCTCCCCCAGGTCATTAACTCGGTCAGTTTGCTTCTGATTTAATGCTAGCCTTGAATCCAGTCTGAATTTCATGGCCCAGACACAAATCTAATAAAAATCTAACATTGACAGTAAATAAAATGTCTCTGTATTCAATCCAGTTTGATTTTATTTTCAACAACATATTAACAGAAACACTCTCTTCAGTTTCTAACACACTAATATAAAGCATCACTTCTGACCGTTTATAGTGCCAGAAGGCACTGAGGTTTTAAGAAAGAAAACACACTTTAATCTCTCTCTCTCTCTCTCTCTCTGTAGAGCCCTTCTAAGATCAAGTCTGATGGTGTTCTGATCTACTGTTAAATGAACCACATCAATAAGCTAAGCAAAGTACTATCCCATATGTACATCAGCAGAAAGACATAAACCCATTATCAAATTTCCTGTGGCTAACTACTGCAAAACTGCAATCAAAAAGGAAATCTAGCATGGTAAGAATAAGCAAGCAGAAGAAGTCTGTCTCTCCAAAACATTCAGTTATAAGTTTAATGACTGCCTCAGGCAGTAAGGATTTTTCCTATGGGACTTGCCAGATTCAACAGCTTTCACCATAACTATGCTACACAGAGCATTCAAGTATGCCAAAGTAAATTTCCCTGCACAGTTAGGTGTAGTTAACTGCGCTTCACTGAACGAGCCAGTAAGTCATCTAATGAAAACCACAAAAATGTTTGACATTTTGGAAAACATCTTCTCGTATTTTAAAGACTTGTCATTTCTTTGAAACTAGATGGTAGGAGAAATTTCAAAAGTACCTTTTGAAATGTGTTAATCTTACTTTCCTTCCTTCATCCAGCTGAAACTACTGCTATCCTTTGTTAGGAGCTAATCAACATGGTTGATACATACGGCTTTCCCAGTACATGAGCTGGGGAGTTCCATGATACTATCATTAACAACATGACTCATAGCAATCTCAGTAATCATCCTGGAGAAAGTCCAGAGAAGTCTACTCAGTTACATAGTGAAAAATCCTGAATACAGCTATTTAAATCAAGGCTACTCCAGTTATCTCAAATACTATCAAAATCTGAATTTTTTATTCCTTTCTGGGAAAAGAAGGAGGGGGATCAGCACCCCACGCTAATTAACAGATACACGGTTCATTTTTGCTTAAGAAAGTCTCATAAACAAGAATTCATAGTTTCTTAGAGCTTTAACAGAATTTGCAAACAGCTGCTACTCCTGAACGTTGTTCAACATCTTAGGACTATTTTCTGTTCATTTGTGTGAGTGGATATAACAATTAAAATAATGCAAAATTCTGGATTTTTATTTTCCCTGTAATTGTTTTTCACCAACAAGTGTAGTAAACAGTTATATATGATTGCCAGTGTTGCTGGAGTTGCAGGTTGTTCCCCATTTGCTCTGTTTGCTCTGATTTATAACCAGAACTTCAGTGCTATCAGAGAATTCTCCTCAGCTTTATCACATTTAGAGAAGCTACAAGAAAAAATGACTCTGAGTGCCAACAAAATTAGCAGTTGGCACTTAAAACAGACTGCTGGTAGTACAGCATGTAGAGAGCTCCATACCCCTGACCTAAAGAATGGAAGTCTCAACTCTCACACTGATATCTAGAATAATAAATGATAAGTGTTATTCTATGTTTTTACAGTCCTTCTTGGTGATAAGATGGCTCAGCTTTTAAACCAAAACAATACCTGTCCTAGCCTTTACTGACAGTTTTTCTTACTCCAGTAGATTAACATACTTTCTTAAAAATCAGTTGTCCAACTAAGTTATCAAAAAAAAGAAAGGCAAAGAGCCAAATGCCAAGGACAAAACAGAGGTTGCCTAATGCAGGTATGATCCAAGCCTACTCATAAGTAGCAGTTACAAAGCTAATGACATAAACATTTCTTCATATGTAGGAAAATAATTGGCTATTAAGTAAATTATAAACACATGCACAATTGGACATGACATAGAAACAGTTTGGGTAATTACCCTCTGTCAAATTCTGAAGAAAACAATAGCTTTTATAGTACTGTCTGATTTTGTAGTCATCTGTGTTTTAAACAGACCAAGTCCCAACACATTAGAATGCTGGCACCAGCTAGCTTTCCCTGCCTTCAGCTGTAGCAAAGCTTGGTTCACAATGTGGCCTCCAGTATCAGCAAGTCAACAGAGGCAACCCTTTATCAGTATCCTCAAAGGAATGCTGGTAGTGACTAGTCATGCAGGGTATCATAAAGAAAACAAATGTTATACTGCAGCCATATTTAGTCATCAGAGGAAAGCTAAGCTAAACAGAAGGGAGATAAGGGAGAATATCAGAACGCACATTTCAGCTGACTGAAAATGTTGCAATTGCAACTCACTTTCTTGCCCTAAACATACATGCTTAACACAGCAGGAATATATTTTTAAACTTGTGCTTTTAGACATACATGTAGCCTGGGCTAAACACTTTTCAATGGCTAGAGGTAAGCAAGTCTGGCAGGATCAAGTTTTCATGATTTGGTGCACAAAATTTTAAAAGTAAGCACAAATTTTCACAATTGTAGGCAAATGCAGATTTCGCTAGCCATTCTGACAATTCAAAAATGTGAGTTCCATTCTAAATTGCAAATAGATTATACGATTTATTATGTGCTCTCTCTCATTATCATTGCTCCCTCAGTTAAATTACTTATAGAATAATTTGGAATATTTTAGGTCCAGTGAATCTAAAGCCAAAAATATACCAATATGCATGCATACATAGAAAATATATAAATATACATGTGTTATGCTTGTTAAACATATGAATCTCATTCAATATTCTATTCATATCCCAAAACTGGCTCCTTGCCTTTTTCTATATGCCAGTAACTACTTACTTTCTGTGGCTACATCTTTCCTCTTCTCTCAGTGATTCCAAATCATTACGCTCTCTCTCCCTCCCCAAAAAACTTTTCTCAGCACAGCTTCCTTTTCTTTATTTCCAATTTATCTTTTACTCCTTTTCTTTCATGTGCTAGGCAGGCTATGATACCTTGTTCGGATATATCTCTCAACCTACACTATCTTGAAAAATTCATCTTTTACATTGGTTCAAAGTAGGGCTTTAATTCAATAAACAAAGAAGTACTATAACTTCAGAGATCTTGTATTATGTGATCTGTAAGCCCCCATGTCATCTATGGCATTACAGATAAACTGGACAGTGGCTTCTGCTTGCTTGTCTTCTGTTTCACAGAACTGCACTTTAGAAAGCAATGTTCATAATTTCAATCCTTTACCTTGTGGAAGCTTCCATAAAAGATTTTCTTTACTTCATCGTTATCAAAAGTTACAGTTTGAACCTCTCCCCTTGTATCCTTGTTAAAGAATGACAACACTTTGCTGGCAGCTGCAAGAAATTAAAATAATGCATTTCATTTTAGATGTACAGCTGAAATCACCATCCTAAGATACACTCATGGATAAAATGTATTGCTTTACTCTGTTGGGTAAACATAGATGGTTTCACTGACATATAACTATGTAGATGTGCATTCTTTCGGTTTGAGAGGTAATACTAGAGTTAAAATGTATCTTAGCTGAATTATTCTTAGTTGAAAAATTAATTGATATATATCTAATCCTTTTACCATGTAAGAATGTTTTGGTTTTGGAAAGATTTTGGAAGAATACATGCAAAATAATGTAATGTATAAATTCTCTGTTCAATAAGCATAATCATCCTTACGATCAAGCACGACTCCAACTTGTGGTTTGTAATCTCTGTCTGTAATCTGCCAAATTGCAAAAGGCTCGTTGGGGGATTCAGGCAGAAGACGGAACAACAAAATGATAGTGTACGCCTGTGGCAATCCCTCTGGGTGAATCTCCCTGTTAAGACAATATGAGGATATTTTTTCACATGGAAACACATGAGGAAAATAAACAAGATTTTCATCATTTGTCCTTTTTCAAAGAAACAACTTAAGAGTAATGGGAAAACAACAGCATTTAACAGAACTGAGCATTTTAACTACTCCCTCCATAGAAAAGAAATATGTGATAAAAATTACTTTGTGATTTGTTAAAATGAACTCACAGCCTGTCTTCAATTGGTCCAGGCATGGTTATGGGGGCAGCCAGAATGTGACCAAGAACTCTTGGAGATTTATTCTTGTGGCAAGATTCTGCATAAACTACACATATTTTGAATTCCTTGAAGATAAGTTTATAAAAACAGACCATAGCTTTAGTATTCTTTCACTTGGCTCATTTTAGACAAGCAATAGAAAATACTGCTTTTAACTATCACTGTCCTTCAGGCACAGATGCAGTGAAGAAGACATTTAATGTATTCCCTGTAATGGGTGATGTATTTGGGCTCTACCTCATTCACCAGTGGCTGCTGAGGTTTAGATTTGTGATGTTCAGACTGTTAGACATTAAAAAGACAGAAAGCTAGAAGTAAATAAAAACATGCATCAAATGGCCTCTGGAATTTTCTGAAGGAGAGTTAGGGAATGCAGGAAGGTAGCTGTCAGAAGAGAGGTAGCTTATGCTTCTCCTTAGCCAATATACTGGAACTTAGAGAGGGATTTGGCCTCATGAGCACAAACAGAGAAACCTTGAAATAAATAGAAAAGCTCCTCTGTATTTTAGGCAAAGCTTATGTACCCACACCATTAGGGACACTTTCCAATTATAGTCAATTATATCAATAAGTCAACAACAACACACAACACAGTGTAAAAAAGAAAATAATAAAGTAGATATAGCAACACTATTTATAACTCTGATAGCAAGTTATCTCAGATGTGAAACAGCTACGCTACCAGGATCAGGATGCTTTTATTGCCTTGCTGACTCAATCTAGAGTGAGTTTTATATTCTGGCTTCTTATGAAAACTACGTGCCCAGAATACTCTGGCAAGTCTACTCCACCTCCTACAGCAGACAATAGACTGTATCACAACATTCTAAAAAACCTGAAATAAGCAGAAAGTCTGTCTTTTTATTATCTTCTTATCATGCTACTTATCCTGCTAAATGCAAGATTTATCTTAATGTAACAGAATTGCAAAACAAGATCCTACTGACTAGGATTATCTGTACTTCCCTAGACTGTAAAAATCCAGACTGTCAGGGATCTATTACCCACATAACTATACTGGCATATCAGTGAATTCAAAAAGTCCTCAAGTCCTCCACTTTTAAAGTTGTGAGCTGAGAAGGCCAGCAAAAACAAATTGTTTCTTCATACACTTCAGTGCCTGTACATGTGACCTGATCTTTACCAATCTGACAGGATGGCAGATTTCAAAGGCTTTTACAAAAAGAAAAACTTTCCTTAAATTAAATAGGAGTAATGGTGTATCTTTAGGCATCTCCTCCGTCTCAGGAGGACTTTTCTGAAACTTACTCTTACCACTAGATTCCTCCTAGTAAAACTAACTGCTAAGTCTTTTTTTGCGTGTGTGATAGTTGGAAAGAATGACCATGTATTACCCCTCCATAACCAAGCTCTAAGATCACAGGCCCTTGAAATCTCCACTCCATTAGCCAAACACGGCAACTCAGCTACAGGAGAAAATACCCCAAGTCAATGGCATCAGCATGCTGCCTACTGCAGTACAAATGATGCCCCTGCAAAAAGTGGTGCTTATCCTTCCATATTGAAACCATTTCCCTCTGGCAATGTAGAGCTCTTTGTACTAAGGAGTCTGTTGCTCAACTGCCTAAGACCAAATTGTATATTATAAGCAAGTTGAGTGGTTAAGAAGCATAGTCTCAAATAAAAGAACAATAAGCAGCTGGATTAATAGTGAACAGATTGCAAAGGAAGAAACAGATTAGCATTTAATGAGAACAATGATAGATGTTCTTTGGAGTATACTTCCTGGAGTTCAGTAAAAACAACATCAAATAAATGCATCTTCCATAAGATACTAATGCCATTAGCTACAAACTCTCTTAACCCTTCCCCACCTGTTTGCTCTAAATATGAGTCTTCCAGGTTTACTTACCGTATGGGCTGGCTGACAAAGGCGTTTTTATGGAGTCTGTATGCCACATAGCTTGGGAAAGAGCCTGATTCCAGTGATACGCCTTGTACGGAAGCAAAATGCTTCTCTGTTAGATTATATGATTCCAACATCTTGAAACCTTTAAATCAGCAAAGAAAAACAGTAAAAACACTGTAGAGTTGTAAAGGACACAAATGAACCTATGCAAAATATTATAGACAGTTTCTTACCAGGTGAAGTGTACCCCTCCAAGTAAATAAGAGGACAAGCTAAAAGAGAGGAAACAACATGAAAGTTCAAAAACATGAAAAATACCAGGATATGAAGATGTACATACTTTAGAAAGTTTTATTGCCAAGAAGGCTGTGCTAGTATTAATTATCGGCCAACTTTTGCTACATTCAGCACGCTGTGTTCTGTTCTGCATTAGATGGCCTGCTAAAAACTTTACTCGCTACTTTTAGTTGGATATTTCTACCATGACAAATTGTATGGGATAACAAATGAGCCCCCAAAATATTTTGAGTCTAATTCATAAGAAGAAAGGGGCATAATGATTCAATTTTTCCATAAATATTTGAGGCATGAGTCAGGCTGCATATTAGCTGTCAAATTCACAAGGAAAAACTGCAGATTTATATGGCTTCTCAGGAGCCAGTGGATGAGGTAGTTACGGAGTAAACAGTTGCATATGACAGGCCTGAGAATTTTTCATTTTTGCCATAGAAGGATTTTACTTGAGTAAACAACTGACATTTAATTTAGATCATTTTGAAATAGCATCACACACTTCACCTGCAGCCCTATAGCAGTCCGGACCAGTAGTAAAGAGACTTGTCATGTCCCTCCATTCACATTAGGCATCATTTTACTTTCTTTTAAAGAGCAATAGTTCTCAGTGACTGTTGCTCTCATTTTGTTATACCTGCACTTTTGAAATGTGAGATTACATAAAACACAATAGCTACCTCAAAACTAACAAAAAAAAAACCTCTTGCTCCCTCAAAACACATGCAGTTATTATGAAACCTAACTTTTACATGTGAACATTTTTTGAAGTACTGTAAATGGGATGACAACTGCAACAGTATATGAGCAAATGCATCAGCTTGGGAAAAAGTAAAATGGTGTTTTCGACTCACTTGAGGTAGCTGTCTCACACACAAAGGTGACGAGGTTATCTTGAATTTTTTCAAATGCATCAAAATCATCAACAATAAATACATGACGCTCGCTGGGCTTGCTGGCAATCTTGGCCAGCTCATTGTAATCCACATCAGCCACACCAACCACAAAGACACTGAAGCCTGTAAAAATAACATTCATTACTTGAAATGTAGTAAAATGTACACAACCATTTTTCAGGTCAATATTTCACAAGCCATCTCTATCATTGATTTGGCAGGCTCTACCTAGTCTTGTATCTGGCCTTCATTATGAGCACGCATTCTGGATTTCATTTCACCCTACCAAAGCTCAAGAGGAATTAAACTGTTTTTTGCATCTTTCTTTCAAAACTTTCTCCTTCTTCCATCATTGACTCCTGCTTGGCACTATCTTAGTTACACAGCCTTGGCTACATAGTCTCTTTCATACAAAATGTACAATCCTCTCAACTCTACCATATCTTAAATCTGTTCTGTGTCCAACATCTCTGTGCACAGTATTAGTTATCTAAATTAGTTATCCAATCCTCTGTCTCTTACCACCTTCTGCATTTCATGTTTCTCAGTGTCCCTCTTGCTTTCTCAGGGTGGGATCATCTCATCAGTTTTTACTTCCCAAGTTATGAACAAGGCTAAGCTAGTTGTCTAGGCTTCCTCTATAATCAACACACAAGCAGGGACAGATTCAGAGTGCAATTCAGTTCACCTCCCTAAGATGTGAACTTCAGGACAGGAGAAGCTGTGTTCTGTAGATGTCTATCTGTTGCTCTCTACAGTAACTATAAAAGGATCACCTTAGACTAGATATTTAATTGTTAAATGGCATAAGTAAAATGAGATGAACCCAGTCCATAGAATTTAATCATATCACCAGGTGTAAAAGCATAATCTGCCTCTTTGTCAGGGTGATTTTCCTCTTCAAGTCCTTAAAATAGTGTCTCCTTGCCTTCTATATCAAGTTTTTGTTTTCTGTTATCTTATAGCCTTTACAGAATTCTTCTTCTGATTCATTTCTTCCCTTCCCTTCTCCCACCTAATCCTCCTTATGATAATTAGACCTCTTTTGCTATACCAGAAAACAGGAAAGAAAAAAAATGTCATTACACAAGTAAGCACTGAACAGAAAAATTTCTCACAAAATAATTAATTGACAAGGAACTGCACAGATAATGGAAATGCTGGTTGGATGCTGAAGGCAGAATTCACATTTATTGCAGATGATAAACCCATCTTTATTTACATGTTGAATTTGTCAAAAGGAAATGGGAGATAATTATTCTCTGTAGTCAATACTAATGAAGCTTTGGCTGAAACATTCTGTCTAGCATAGAGCACAACATTTAAGATGCAAAGAAACAGAAGTGAGTAGCTAGTGAAAATGATAAGAAGTTTGGAAAACTTCATCAACGGGAGGTTGAAGGAAATGTGTTTGTTTAGTCTAGAAAAGAGAAGACGAAATAGGAAATGACAACACACTTCAAATATGAAGGCCTGTTACAGTGGACAGTTATCAATTGCTTTCCTGGTTAACTAGGTAAATGAAAAGAAGACAACAGCTTCATTAGCCTGAAGAAACACTTAGGTTAGATGTGAGGAAAAGCTTTCCAAATATTAGGGTAGTTAAGCACTGAAGCAGATTATCCAGAGGGACTGTAGAGATTTTTATCAATAGGTTAGCCAAACATCTTCAGAAGTCATCTAGACAGAGCTGATTCTTTCAGATCACAGATGTAGACAAGATGACCACTTGTGGTTTACATGCCAGTAATTTCTGTAAGGAAGTACATCTCCTTGCTCAGGAAACTGCACTCCAGGTGGTTTATGCAATGAAATGTAAGACTGCTGGGCAATCGCAGTAGAGGCTACTGAGAGCATGGAAAGGAATAGATGCTTAGTCACACATAAGTCACACTCAGCAATCTATAGAGGGAGTGCAACATTTCTCAGATCAAAAGACAATGAAGAAGTTCAGACCTAGCTCCAGTAAGAGCACCTCCTTTCACTGGAGTTCCTGTAGTTTATGCCAAGTAAAACATAAAGCTCAAAAAGTCAGGCCCAGTACATCAAAAACACCAGAATGGAGCACACTTCATAATGATGGTTGGGGTTCACACAGCAAGGAGAAGTAACCAAAAGTCAGCTCTGTCAAACACTATGCATGAGGAATTCTTTGAAAGCTGTGGGAAGCCATATCCTTCCACAGAGGGAAGGATAGAGAGAGAAAAAGTAAGTCTGGCCCAGAGTGTCTAAATTCTTTAAATAGTTTTGAGTGATTCCAAGCACTCAGAATACATTTCTGAGTCCATAAATGATGAGTAAAGAATTTCCAAATAATTGAAGCACTGCTTATAAATTGCATTGCTTAACACATTAAGGAAATGAAACAGCTAGGTACTGCAAATTGCTTACCAGAGTGCTGTATGACCGTTGCTGCTTTCCTCACCTCATCCTGTGATCGACCATCTGTGACAACAACAAGTACCTTGGGAACACCTCGCCTCATGCCACTCTCCCAAGTCAAAACCTTTTCTTTGATAAATGTTAGGGCTTTGCCTGCAAAGTGCATAATGAATGAGTCAGCCATATTATCTATAGGAGAAGAAATTCCTTACTTTATGTTGACAGGGTGACAGCCACACAACTAAAACAGAAGAACATACAAACCTAATCCTTCAGCCATGAAATATCAGGATAAGGAGGCAGTTTCCAAAAACAATTTATCTTAAAGAAATATAATTACTGCTTGGAAATACCTGTCCGTGTGTTTCCTCCTCTGTACTGTATATTTTGAAGAGCTCCCAGGGCTTGGGCCTTGTCATCAAATGTATTCAGTTTAAACTCAGATTTTGCTTCATCACTGTATTGCACAAATGAAACCTGAAAGGGAATATATCACAGTATTTAGTCACATATCTCCATGTTCAAACTCGCTCCATGAAATTTGTATTGTGGTAAGCATTAAATAATTGAAAAATCTTTTTCATATATGTATGATAATGCACACACATACATATTTACATACACAGATACTGTCACAGCAATGTAGACAAAACACGTCTAATTTCCTCTGTGTATAAAATGTGGTATGATCTTAAATAAGTATGATTAAATGGTACCTGCTCTCTGCATCCAAGCAGGTATAAATTGTCTACAAAATCTCTTCCATTTTTTTTAAGAGATACAAAAAAGAACCTGGTGACAGAATGTCAATAAACTTAGACATATACAAAATTGTGTACTTTCCTGCCTTAAGTATCAGAATATAATCACTGAATGTTTATTCTTAAATAATCTTTAAATTTAAATATTATGCATATTTTATTTTGTTCCTTCTAGACATTCTGTATAATTGCAATATTATGGTATCATACTAATTTGATGCTGAACAGATATGATTCTGTATGCATATATTCATATTTATCAAAGTAAATTGCCTTTTAAAATTATTAATATCCCATTCTGCTATTTGAGAATATCAGAAAACCTGAGATTGTTGCAGCTAAGTCAAAAGATACGTGGCTTTCATATTTTACTAAATGTTAGCAGTTACGTATCTCTGCCTCCTATATCAGGTCTTCTCCATCTCTAGACTGGAGAATCATAGCAATTCATAGAAAAAAAAGTCATTGCTATACTCCAGATATACCTTGTAAGAAACTCTCTCATGTCTCATCTCATTCACTTTATCTAGTGAAAGAGCAGTATTTATGGGACCCTAGTGGCAATCCCATCCAAATTCCCATAAGCAGAAGAAAATGAGTAATGGTTACAGTAAAGAGCCCGATAGAAAATGTCTCTGACAACCAGAGATTTCTATTACTTTCCTACTTTCTGCAGTGGGATTCTAGGCAGCTTGACCAGACAAGGCTAATGGCAAGCCATCTGAACTCCTTCTATGTATAAGACTCCTTTCTTGAACTGAGAAATTAAAACATAACCCTCACTCAACAATCATACTGTCCTCAAAACAGATTTCTGATGGACAAAAATTAGTATATAACAACTATGCAGTGTGCCAGTTGCTGATGCAAAGAAACAAAAACATAAAGTAACCCTACACTGACTATCCATCCACCCTGGTTTCTCTACCTGGAGGATTCTCACATGCTTCTTCAAGCTTGGGCTTTCAAAATAGTAACCCCTCAGGATAGACTGGATTCCCTTTGTATCTACAGAACACTTCATATATTTCATATAAACTTATACATGCACACACATACACGCACATTGCACAAACAATCAAATACAAAATAAAACATGACAGCAATCTGTAAGAAAGGAAAAATCAGATTTAACTTTAGTAATCCAGGTTCAGCTTCAGTTTCCTTCTAAAATTTACCCAATGGAAATAATAAACCTACCTGGATTCCAGCAGGATTAATCAAGTCAAAGGCTCCTACTGTATTAAAAACAAACTTTACTACTTTGTTGAAGTTATCGTCACCAATACTCCAAGAAGCATCAGTCAAGAATACTATGTCTGCTTTGGCGCCTCTGCATACTGAAAGACCAAGAAAAGGAACACTTGAAATATAACATTCAAAGCACTGTGAAATAAAGAGTATGACTTCAAAAATTTTAAATTCAAGAATGACAAATATTCAGCAAACTTCTACTACCACACAGTCAACCTGGCAGGTAGCGTATGCTCAGCATGAAAACATTTATTAAAAATTCTCAAAGAAAGGTGCAAAAAATGAAGAAAAGCTCAAGAATCAAATGCAAATGTCTTAAACAACATTTTTTTCTGAGCAGCTTCCATAAAAAAACAAGTTGTCTGCTCAGGTCTAGGCTCACAGATTTGCTACAGAGCTACAGAATATCTTGATTTTTTTTCCCCAAAATGTATACACCTTGCTGTTCTAAACGGGGAAATTTCAGATTCCAGTAAAGCTCAACAGCAAATGGATGCAATTAGGAAATTGGTCTCAAATTCCAGACCCTAAAATACTGTGCTAGTTTTAAATCTATTTAAATTTATGAAAAATAGATTTAAACCCTGAGGCAGTAGAGCTACCATGTAAATATACTGAATAAATCTACAAATAAACATACCATCCCGAGCTGGAGGGATTGTGGGAGGTGGAGGAGGTGTAGGCGGTGGAGTTGGTGCCTCTGTAGGTTTGAGGACTGAAATAAAACAAAATTTTTTTGGCTTAATATAAATTATTTCATTCAAGGAAAATTCTAGATTATGTACTATATTACCATAGAAAGATTCAAATCTTTTGTCACTAATCCAAGCAAGGTATAATTATCAAGACACGTTTTCTAGTGTTACAAAAGTAATGAGATTATAGCTGGTGTTAAAAAAGGTACATCGTTTCATTAATGACAGAGGAAAGGCTTTGCATGAGCTGAATAACATTGCACTCTGATAATGTACCCCATTTCTTCATCCAATTGCTAGGAAATACTTGGTTTGAAGTAGAGCATAAGAATTTCTCTTTCCCTCAAACTCCAGTTGACATTACGTTGGCAGAAAGAGGAAAGATCACTTAAAAGAGGTATTTATATAAATTACATAAATTTATATAAAGCCATTTAGAAAGAAGACAAGTCCTACCACTGAAACAAGTTCTATACTCAAAACTTACAGTTCACAGTATCTATTACCTACCTGTATGCTCCCTCAGAGAGACTGGAGGTCCCTCAAGGTTAGGGGTCTGAACAAAGACGGTAGCATTGTATTCGGTGTCTGGTGAGAGGCCAGTAAAACAATGGCTTGTTTCTGATCCACGTACTGTAATTTCCTGTCCTCTGGATCCTGTAAAAACAGAGCCCAATGGAAAGAAAATTAGAGCCCAGTATTTCCCTTTTAATACGTGTGCAAATAAGTTTAGAAATTAGAGACTTCTTGAGAGAAGGATGGAATAGACTGGACAGCAGTCTTATTCTTGTCCCATAACAGCCTTTCTAGACCAAGATTATGCAGTGATTATGAACCCTGATGCATATGGGAGAGTAACTACATTCCAGTGTGCATGTAAAAAACCCTGGTAACTGGCAAACTCCCACTAATGAAAGTTAATTTGACAATAAGCAGTACTTCCTTTTTGCAGCTTTTTCATCACACAAGTTATGTTCAGATCTTTAAAGCTCAATCAAATGCAGCATGACTTCTGGTGGAGGCTTTCCACCATTCCGACTAAGTGGTGCTGCCACCGAAATAAGACAGTTATGTTTCCAGAAAATGCAAAAAATAAAATGCACTTACCATCAGCTGGGTTCAGCTTTAGTCTGTAGGAAGTTGCTGACCGGTGAGCTGACCATCGGATACAGAAAGTATCCCAACCCACTTTGTAAGTTGTTAGGTCAGTGACATTTAAATATACTGTGAACAGAGAAAGAGGAAAATTGCTCTCTGGAAAGCAGTACATAATGGACGTTAAAAGAACTACATCACAATTAAATTTATATTAGCAGTGCTACTCCAAAACCTGATTTTTTAAACAAGTTACAGAACAAAAGAGCAGTTCTAGTCAGGTCTCCTCATTTTCTCTTATGCCTTATAGATCCCAGCCTAGCTATTTACAAAGGGCCAAAGTCTGATTCCCTTCTCATATTGGGTAACAGCTCATTTTATCAACTTTCACACAAAGTGGAGTTCTTTATAAAATAAGAAACTTCTAAAAATCAGAATCTGACTCATATATATGGCAGTATAAAAAGCATGTAGAGTCAACAAATTTCAGGATGATTGATTCATCTTAACTGAAGAAATTTTAAGAAGTTTCTTAATTGAAGCCACCAACAAAATCATCCCATTCTGAAAGGTGAAGTTTCAATCCCTGGACAATCCTGTGAGAAAAAAAACAGAGTAGCAAAAAGCCTAGACCTGCTTAGCATGGTTAAATTCTGTAGTATCCTGGAGACAATTACAGATTGACACCAACTAAAATAAAAATTGATAAATAAAATTGATAAATAAAATTTTAGGAAGCAGACTAGAAAATTTATATAATCAAATCATTACTTTAAACTATATTTCCATTACTGTTCTGAAGCTTAGTGTTTCTAAAAACTACATTATGGACAGGTGACAAGTATTCTCTATGAGACAATATTCAGACCTTCTAACACCCAGCCTTAAAAATACTGTCTTAATTAACATTATCTCAGATCAGCGTATGTATCTAGCATGACTACAACAAAATTCTTTTGACTTACATGTAGTGCCTTGATCTGTCAAAGGTATGCTCATTCCAGAGTCATACTGGGCATAAACATTCACATCATAAGTAGTACTGGGAGACAGATTATGCAAGGTGTAGGAAGTCACTTCTCCCACAAAAACCTCCATGGGCTCATTTGAACCTTGAATTGAAAGGAAGCGTTAATAAAATAGAGAGAGAGAAAGATTCCTGATTAAGTGAGCTACAAAATTATCTGCCTCCTTTTACATGTCATTAAGCATTAATCTCATTTTATAAAACAAAACACTAATTTCTTAGATCACCTAATTTTAATATATTAGACTGTAGCAAACAGAACATAAACATAGCTTCACAAGCTGTTGTGTGATATTTGTATTTAATTTGTAGAAAGATATGTATATTGTTTCATTATCATATAAAACAAAGGTTCTGAAGGATTTTAGTACCTAAATACCTATCTAATACTCATCTCACATACCCCAGCTCATATCATCAGAAGGACAAGAGGTATTAAAGAGAGGAAAACCAAGCCTGGTCCAAGACCTTATCTAGTTACTGGTTAGATTATGTAGTAAATGTCAACACAATTCATTCTCTGTTAGGAAACACTGTATTTAGTAGTGCTTCTTACAAAATACTGATAATAAGACTTAAGCTTCCATCAAATGAGTTAACAAAGGAAAGAAATAAATCCTTTAACACAAAGATTTCATGATACATATGATTTTTGTTCTGATCTCCCATTAGCTACTCACTATTTTGAAAGTGCTCTACACAAAATTGACATGTTTTCTTACCCACAGGCTTATATACAATTTTATAGCCAAGAACGGGGGATGGTGAAGGATCCCAGGAAACTCTGAATCGTGTATACCATTCATCAGTTATATACATATTTTGAGGAGGAAGCAGGCCAACTGAAAAGAAAGAAAACACACATTAATTAGACTAGTGGCTGGTTTTGCACCTCTAGAAACTTATACTGTAACTCTGTGGGGAAATAACCATATCAGAGACATCATTAGCATAATGAGACCTTAATAATGTTGGACTGCTCAAGAAATATATATCTTAGATTTTAAAAACAACATAAAATATTAAAACAAATTACCAGTTCTTCCATTTCCAGTGAGCTGTCCACCATCACCATCTTCATACACAGCCACAACAGTTATTTTATATGGTGTATCTGATTGCAGTGGTTGTAGTATCACATTATTTCTTATCCCAGGAACAGTTGTCTAGAACATATAAAAGAAACAGAGGTAAACAAACTCACAGTACTGTAACTGATCAATAATGACAGTAACTAGAACTAAAAATTTGTTTTGACACAGCACTATTTTTTATGTCCACTGTAGATAAAGTCATTCAGGATATTTTAAGGGTTATAGTCTATGAACAATTTATAGTACTCATTATTTTAAAATAAAAAGCACTGTGGCCAACATAAAAAGATAAGTCATACTGACTCTTCAGTCCCTACCCTCACAAGGGACATAGTTTAGTGATGGGACTCAGCAGATCAGTTTGATGGTTGGATTGATATCTTGAAGATCCTTTCCAACCTAAATGATTCTATGATTCTATGATCAAACTGAGATGCTGCATTTCCTCCCCCAGATTTCAGTACTGTTCCCCTACAGAAAGGAAAAAGTCATGATGATGTGTTTGGAGACAGAAAAAGAGAAGAAGAAAAAGCTCCTAAAACAAGGAGGGAAGACAAAGCCATTCACACTACTCATCAGTTTTATTTTTATCTCTTCGTTATCCTCATGTCAGGGTATCAGCAGCTGGTCTGAGAAAGAAGCTCTGAATATTTTGATATGTAAAAACTTGCCTATTCATGCAACCCTCAATCCCCTCAACTTCTTGGTGCAGCTGTGCACTGTTGCTTCCTTCTAATCGAAAGGTAGGCATAGTCCAAAAAGTGATTGCTTCATAAAATGGCCATAAAGCACTGAAACTACAGAAATTAACTTGAGGTATCTCAAAAATATGTCCCAATCAACATTTTCTATTATTAGTTGATAAAAGAATTCAGTTGTTTGAGACTTGCTATTTTCGAAATGTCCAATATTTTCTGCAGAGAAGGGGTGTGGGGGGGCGTGTGTGGGGGGGGGGTGTTCAGAATTAGTTGTGTCCTAAATAACAGGTCCACTAGGAAATTTTCAACCAGTGAAATTTCAGCATGCCCTGTACAATAATATATAACCAGTTAGAGCATTTAGATAGCGCTCTACATGTTACATTTTGGCTTGTGGCAGTCAGCAGGAATTCCACCATTGACCTCTATAGGATCTGAGTTTGGCTTTGCTATAAACACTCAGAGAATTTTATAAACATCAGATTAACTTGTGCTATCATTAAGCTACAGGAAATTAAACACAAACACTATTCACACTGAACCTTACAAAAGCAAGTTACATGCTGAATGAAAGTCACCATTGCCTTCTGATTAAACTCTGCCAACTCTCTTCAATTTATAAAATGCAGACATGTTTATTCTGTATTTTAGCACACTGACTTCATAATGGATAGAGTATGAAGTAATAGATGGCTATTCACTGTAGCAGGCTCTCTCAGGAAGCAGGCTTTGCTCAGAATCTTCTGATTAATGATGTGACTCACATCTTTAACATTATTTTACACAGAATTTGGTTCATTAAACTGTATATGTTCTGCAACTTTGTGGAAAAAAAAAAAGTTTTATACAAAACATGGCTTCTCAGGATTAACAGCAATGACCAAAGAACCCACAAAACATCCAAAGTGTACTACATGTAAAACAGGTGTCTTCATTTTTCTGTAGCCTAAATAACCAACAGAGAACACCTTGGTGCTTATTAAAGAATTACAGAACTTACATATTCATCAATAGGATCTCCCACAGTGGGTGAATAAATGATTCTGTACTGCTGGACTGGCCCATCAGCATGGTCCCATTGTACAGAGAGGCTGTTTGTGGTCTCATCAAACACTCTCACATTCCTTGGCCCACTGCGAGGCACTAAAGAAAAAAAAAAAAAAAAAAAACAGAAGGCTGCATAAGTATACCTATAGCCTATCACATCTGCATGTTTTAGATGAATATGGGGATTTAATAGAGAAAGCATAGAAGCAGCAAAAGATTGGTGGCCTACAAATGCCATAGAAAGTTCCTTTACCCTTTATTTCTGGAATGAATTTGAAATAAGCCAAGCATAAGCCAACAAAGATCCTGCAAGCTAACTTGTAACACAGAGGTTTTGGTGTTTAGGCCTCTTCAGCAAAACAATTAACATTTAGAAGGCTGACATGTACTATCATCAAGTAAGACACAGAACATGAAGCACATTTTTTCTGTTGACAGTAAATTCTAGGCACCTTAATGTGCTATTTGTTTTTAGAAAGAGAAATTGATATTTATCTTTAAACACATTTTAGAGAACAGTTTTTAAACTCTTTTTTAAACATATAAATTCAAATTAGGCTTATTTCACATGTGAAAATGAGTCTGGTGATTATGCATGTACCCCAGCTGCCAGGCAATATAGCAACATCTCCCTTCCATGGAGGTCTACAATTGCTTCAGCCATAATTCAGATGCACCGATCTCAGAGTTGCACTTAATGGCTGACACTATTTGTGATTGTAACCAATTTTATAAATTCTTCACACACCATTCTTGACATAGATTTCACAGAACAAGTACTGCCTCTTACATGTTCTTCCCTGTGCTTGACTTGGATTTCCTTCTCCATCTGCATACAGAGCTATAACATTTATTGAGTAAGCAGTGTCAGGAGTCAAGCGCTCCAGCATCACATCACGAGTGTTGCCTGGTACCACAATCTAAAACAGAAAGAAAATGCACCTACATAAAAATCTTCAATTTATACCATGTCTTTATAGAATAACAGTTTGAATGAAATATAGAAAAATTGGGAATATGACCGTGCTGTGTATTTTTCACGAAAAATAATACAAGTTTAAAATAACCAAATAACATTGATAAAAATTCAACAGCAGGTGCTACCAAAAAAAAGATAAATACAAAAGGAGCACTCGTTCTGCAAATGGAGAGTTTTTTTAGTTTAGTTTTGTTTTGTTTTATATTTTACATTAAATTTCTTCAGAAATAAAGAAAAAACATTCAGGAACCCAAACCAAAAAAATATAAATACTGTCATGGTTTCCTGATGTGTAAAGGACATTTTCTAATAGGTACTAATTGACAGGTTCCTACTCATGTGTGAAGTACTATGCAATTACACTTTACAGACACAAATGACTCATTAAAAATTCTTATTCTTCCTTACGCACAAACACATTCATCTGTACGTGTACAATACAGGTGCAAATTTTATGTGAGTACATTCACAGGCCTAGGTCTAAAACTGCCCCCTTTTCTACACAAATCCAAGAACTCTTACTTAACATCTGGAGGGCAACTTTTACCCATATCCAGACTTCACTGCTCACCCAGTCCTACTTAAACACTAATGATTTGGGATAAAGATATGGTTCAGTAGTAATATAATATAAACTTGGCATCTGGTTTCATAATTAGATATTTCCTAATAAATATTCGTTGTTTCCTTCTGACTTTATCAAATAACAGTTTTATTTTAACTCATCTTTACCTGCAGTAAAATAAAGGATACTCAATACTCAGCTTTAATTGAGAGAGTCTTATCTCTTATTTCTTTCATTTCACCAAATACATTTACAATATACTAAATTTCTATAGGCACAGTATTTTCAGCAGGGACACTCCTAGGCAGACGGTTGGCCTAAGTTTATTGTTATTGTTCTCCACTCATTGAAGGAAGCAATATTCTCCACACATTTTTAAGGAACGGCATAAAAACTAAATTACTTACAGATTCTGATGGCCTTGGGCCAGATAGCGAAGAGTAATTAATTCTGTATTGCTGTACTGGACCTGGAGCAGGTTCCCAACGGACATTCATGCTGTTTGGTGTGGGATTGTAAACTTGAATGCTTCTTGGTGTTCCTCTCTCCACTAGATCAAGGATAATCAAAATTAAGTTTTACAAAGCTGCTTACATAAGTTCTAGTTCTACTTGAATTTTCAATAGTGCTCAAAATAAGCTGAGAAGTGCATCAGCCCAAGATAAACACATTAGTGTTACCCTGACATCTATGAAGCTAAGAATCTTAGTTATTAGTCTTTACAAGCATCCCTGCCAGGCAGCAGGGCAGCTACTGGCACTAGAATCAAAATTTTACTGTTGTGTGTAAGTAAACTATAAGTTAGCTTCACAACATAAGAGATGAGCTTGCCTGAGATAAATGAACTGAAAGTCTCTGCTTGAATAAGCAAAGAAAAAGAATAAGTTACAGAGCTACAACCATAACCATGCAGGTAAACAGAGTTTTAGCTTGGGGAAAATAAACCTCTATAATTGAT
This sequence comes from Anseranas semipalmata, assembly GCA_013399115.1. Classification (NCBI taxonomy): domain Eukaryota; kingdom Metazoa; phylum Chordata; class Aves; order Anseriformes; family Anseranatidae; genus Anseranas; species Anseranas semipalmata. The sequence goes on along the minus strand of VXAA01005254.1, from coordinate 693,478 downwards.
AAAAATGAATCAGAACTCCTTAATTTCTAGTGATTTGAGCCACTCACACAAAAATTCCAACATCTTATTTAAAAGGACTATTTTACTTACAAGTTCTTCCAGTGTCAGACGTACGTCCACCATCCCCTTCTGGAAAAACTGGAACCACAGTTATAGTATAAGGTGTGTTGGGTTCAAGAGTTCTCAGGACGACATAGTTTGTATTTCCTGGTACTGTGGTCTACAAATTTAAAAAGAAAGATAGAGGCATAACATTTACATGAAAATGCAAAAAGTTCAGCTTTTTGTATCTCTGTTACTGTTGATAGTTATTTTAGATTATTCTATACATGATTACTACCCCACAAGGGAACATATACTGCAATTAACATAGAAAGACCTATTAACATCAAATTAGATCCAGTTTAACGCAAGAGATTCTCAAATACATATATATTTTTTTTTATCACTTACATCGCTGAATATAGCAGTAACCTCATAATCTGGAATGGTAGATTGCAATTTCCCCTCCTTTAAAAATCATGTCCTCCACCATATCTCATTTCTAGACTGGATGCGATAAAATCTTTATGACAGAAGAATGTTGTTGATACTTGAAGTAAGAGAGTTCATGTTATCTTCTAGAATTGGCCTTCAGGAAGATTCTGTCTTGGACGATGGCTATTAAGTCCTATGCTCTCCTGTACAATCCCTTATAACCGACCCTCACTTTTGATCATGTTCTAGTATTATCAGTAACAGAATGTACAGTGATGTTTTTAAAGACTACTGTTTAGCAGCTCAGAGTCATTAAGTCATTTTCAAAATCAGCATTACATAACACTACAACATGCTAATGAAAAGAAGTAATGAGCACCTCATGTTGCAAGTAAAACTCCATGGCATTCAAGGAATACTTTTTATCGGTAGCTCTACAGATGCTATTGAAATAGTGGTAATTCATGTACTCCTTATTTCACAGGCACATCAAATTGCACAGATGTGGAAAATGAAATTCAAGTGGTAAAGAATAATATTTTCCCAGCTAGGGTGATCAAATCCTATTTTCAAGATTGTTTTAATCATTAGCAATTAAGCAATTTTAGAAGATTAGAGTAAGACACCCATGTGGATTTTTCTGCTTTCAAAAATATCATCCTAGATGACTGCCTACTGCCACATGACTTCTTAGTAGTAAAAATGGGTAGAAATAAGGTCTGCTGATTTTATGGCCTTTTGTACACCCTGAAATCAGCTTTATGCTCACACATACTGCCCTAAGAATAAAATAAAAAATGTGTGTGGTATTAAATCCCTGTGCTAAGAACTAATCACCAAAGGTCAAATACATAAAATCAAATATCAGTACTGTAGATGGGAATAACTGACTTTCATGGAGGTGTTCTGCATTTGCTTCAGGGCAGATAGAAGCACAAAAAGCCCATGTGTAGGCAAACAAAACCCACTTCAGTCTGCAGCATTCCTCTCACTAGCACCATGGGCTGCAATTTATTTGTGACATTTAGTGAGATCCACAGAAGGATTTACCATTTCTTCTGCACCTCCAGCTGTAGGCCCATAAAACACTTTGTACTGGCGAGGATTTCCTTCCGCATGATCCCATCGAACATTCAGAGTACTGGTGGTTGGGTCGTAAACTAGCACATTCTTCACAGTAGTGAGAGGCTCTGAAACAGATCAATGAGCTGTCAGAAATGTGGGGCCACATTCTCTCATCCTGTGCTGTCAGATCGCGCCCATGCAATGTATCATTACGAAATTAAGAAAAAAAAAAAACAGGTTTAATAGTTCATGTTAAATGTTATTTGTCTTCGCTAATCAAAACACAAATTGCACTGTAAAGGCCAGCCTCCAAACGGAAGGTGATCACAGGAAAATAGTATACTTAAACCTAACAGCACACATATGAGAGTCACATGCCTTCAGATGCTTTAAGGTGTTTGCTAAATTGTGATATAAGGAGACAATTAAACAGATTAAAGTGAGGAAGTTCCAGGGAAGCATTTGGGTTTCTCTCGGCCTTTAGAAGCTGGGCATCCAGTCTAAACTAGCGGTCTCAGATTTCTCTACAGGTGGTAGACTCATAGGCCATCTTACTTAGTTTAGATTCTTGAAACCCACCAAAGCACAAATGACAAATACACATGATGAATTTCACCACAGAAACATTTTCTCAGCCAATCTGAAAAGCAATACATCAAATTTGTTTCACACCTAACAAGAAGATCACAAGAAGTTACTTACTGGTTCTGCCTCGTCCTGTCATTCGCCCCCCTTCACCGTCTGCGTACATTGATGACACAGTAATAGCATACGGTGTGTCAGGCTGCAGCTTCTGTATCACTACACTGTTCTGCCGCCCACCAACCACAGTCTGAAGTAACACAAAAGGAAAAGATTAAAATACTTTTTAGGCTGTTGCTTTTATGCTTACTGTTATAACGAACAATGTCATCATTTGATGCTGAGTGGAAAACACTATGATATATCACATGCTGCAATCCTCTTGTGACTGAAGCTGACAGTAGGCATTGAAAAATAATAATATTTTCATACATATTCATATTTATCTTAAAAAGTTTAGACAGAGTCCAGTGGCACAAAGCCAGTATTCTTTAAGACCTCCAAATTTGCATGTAACCACAATTACTTATCAACTGTCAGCTCTGTGTCAAAACAGAGCTGTTTTCCACACTGACTCTGACTATATAATATTGAAATCAGTGAAAGTCTTCTATTTATTTTGATGGACTGTGAATTGGGCTCATTATGCTATACTCTCAGGTAGAATGGAAGTATGGAATAAATTACAATACTCTGAAGATCTCTAATATAACATTTTATCAACATTGTCTCTCCTTGATTTCATGCATTTTATAACACGATGCTTGAGTTTCTAAAACATCCTAAAATCATTATACATCTTTCATTTCAATTTTTGTAACACAGAAACACAGAATCACAGAATGGTTTGAGTTAGAAGGGACCTTAAAGACCATCTGGTTCCAACCCCCCTGCCATGGGCAGGGACACCTTCCACCAGACCAGGTTGCCCAAAGCCCCATCCAACCTGGCCTTGAACACTTCCAGGGATGGGGCATCCACAGCTTCTCTGGGCAACCTCTTCCAGTGCCTCACCACCCTCACAGTGAAGAATTTCTTCCTAATGTCTAATCTAAATCTACCCTCTTTCAGTTTAAAGCTGTTACCCCTTGTCTTGTCACTGCACTCCCTGATAAAGAGTCCCTCCCCATCTTTCCTGTAGGCCCCCTTTAAATACTGGAAGGCTGCCATAAGGTCTCCCCACAGCCTTCTATCTCTAGGCTAAATAACCCCAACTTTCTTAGCCTTTCTTCAAGGGACAGGTGCTCCAGCCCTCAGAGGGGGGATATATAATCCTGTTCAAACAACCTCTACCAAGGAAAAGATTTGTAGTACATTGAGAATAATATTCAGATCTTTGGCATTTGGGAATGTTGAGATTTTTGGTTTTTAATTGCGTGAAAAGTGCACTTACTCTGGAACATCTTTTTTACTTTTAAGACAATGTACTTATTTTCAAAGCCTATTCAACTCATATGAGTATGTTGTCATAGGATCTTATGCTGACGAACTGATAATGAGCAAGCATTTACTCATCTTCACATTTCTGAGAATTATTTTAATTTACAAGGAAACTTTTTATTTGTACTCAAGTGTCCAAAACACAGTTCAAACCATAAATGCTTTTAGCATCCCATTATGGCTGCCTCCATATTTTTGTATCTATTTGCCTTTCAAAATCTGGCCCTAAATGATCATGACAGTCTCCACACTTTGGTATGCAGCTTTTACAGAGTTGTCTTCAGATCACCTGTGGTCTCTCCTGATGTCAAGGCAATTAGATGTCAGATCAGTCTTAAAGAATAATAAAGACATTCCTTCTAGTAATTCCATTTGAATATTTCAGTGGGGACAGTGCTACTGTCTACGCAGCAACTGCAGTTTAAACAAATATCACAGTGACAAAAAAGTGAACAATTACTTACTATCATATGACTGATAATGATTTGCAGACAGACATTAACATGCTACGAACAGAGCATGGGTGTTCTGTGTGCTCTCCTCAAAAAGTAGGGTCTTCTCTAGCTGCCACTGCTGGACTCAATCCAGTTGTGAATAATTAAATCCATTAAGATTAATTAAGTCTATTCTTTGTCACTGCACAAATTTCCACTGAATGCCCATAATTTTTTTTTTTCACTCCAGTACCAGCAATTACAGATATTAATTAACCTTGCTGCTGTTCCTTATTCTTTTAATGATTTCTCACTAAACTTGCATTCAACTACTCAATTCATTCAACAGTTCAATTACTTCAACTGAAATGCATGTTGTTCAGAAAAGAGTAGAAATGGGTGCATAAGTATCCAAAACATTCCTAGATATGCTTCTGAACATGGTGATCTCCGATTACAGGAACAAGCTAAATGTGTGTGGTTTTCATCTGAGTCATGTGGCAGTAACCACAACAGCCTCCCACTGCAGAAGAGAGCATTTTTAAGTAGCACTCATTTCTGATAAACAGCCTGACTGAATTAACATTCCCAGGCAGTATTGCGTGGACCATGGGTACTCAACACAATTCTTGCTGATGATGCAGGGAAAGCTGGCTGATCATACGATACTGGCTCTCCCTATCATTACAGTTGCTCAATCATATTAAAAGATACTAAAATACCTTAAAGTCTTCCCTAGCATATGTTTCCCATGGATTCATTTTTACACCTACGACTTCTTGGGGGTTATTCTGTCCCCAGCATGGTAAGAGAGGATACCACACAATTCTCTACTGTCCACAGTATGTTCAAAGACAAAGTGCCTTTAATAACACATGAATCACAGTATGAAAAAAAAAGACAAACTCTGGACCATGGAAGTACTCATGGTAGTTCATATTCTTGACTGTTGAGATAACTATGTATCTTTGACTTGTATTCTCATGTCCTGATTGATTTGATCCTCAACACATTTTAACTATATTCTAGTTATATCTGTAGATTGTATGATTTTATAAAAAAAAATGAGCTGTAACCAAAGTTATTGGTTTTTTTGCTCCCTAAAGAACATTCTATCTCTGATTTGAAAGGGGAGAAACAAAAAGGTGGGAATATATACTTTGCAGAACTACCTTATAATAACTAGAGCACTTCAAAATTAGTTACCGACTGTTCCGGGCCATCTCCACTGATAGGTTGGTAAATGATCTTGTATCTCTGCACTCGACCACTGGCAGGATCCCACTTTACAGTCAAACTGTGTGAAGTTGCATTGTACACCTGAAGGTTTCGTGGGCCACTCTTTGGGGCTGAGAAAGGTAGTAAAGAATAAATATGTAATTCAAGCAAAAGGCAGGGACAAACACTCCATTCATACTTTTAGGGCTGCATGAATGCCTGACCAAGAGCAGAATGTATTAAGAACAAGACAACATAAACTGTAATGTTTGTAAAATAATAAACATGTGGTAATCTAGTGTTTAGTATTCTTCCAAAGACACAATACTGTTTATTAAATGATCTCAGCTTTTTAATGTCAACGTTCTTCTCAGTTTAGAAAAAAGGTAGCTATGAATTTTCTTTAATAACACCATACACGGAAATTCAGATTCTTACCTGGTGTGGTTATAGGTACCAAGGGTACTAGAAAAAAATAGAAAGAGTGTTCAGTATTCTTGCTATGTGTATGCTTTCTGATTTAATAAATATGAAAAACATCATGCAGAAACCCTGTAATTACTTACATGTTCGTTCACTGCCAATCAGGTCATCGCTTTCTGATTCATCAGGATAGATAGCAGTAACTGAGACTTCATACAATGTATCTGGATTCAGATTTTCAAAGACCAGACTGTTGTCATCCCCATTTAAGATGGTCTTGTGGGGAAATAAAAAAAAAAA
>VXAA01005254.1:635955-687472 GCA_013399115.1 Anseranas semipalmata | reverse complement strand
AAAAGAAAAGAAAAGAAAAGAAAAGAAAAGAAAAGAAAAGAAAAGAAAAGAAAAGAAAAGAAAAGAAAAGAAAAGAAAAGAAAAGAAAAGAAAAGAAAAGAAAAGAAAAGAAAAGAAAAGAAAAGAAAAGAAAAGAAAGAGGGATATGTCTGAGTAACTTTTTACATGGTAACTTCACTACAAATGGCTGTAAATGTGTGTTCTGTGTCTTCTCACTGAATTTCCATTGGGCACAACAGGAGGGCTTGCAAGATATAGGCCATTTATTAATTACATTACAGATTTTTAAAATATGCCCTCTGAGAGACTGCCCCCAAAATCTTACGGTGACTGTTCTTACCTCCTGTTTTTCTGGTCTTCCATAGGGTCCCCAGGTTATTCTATAGAGAGAGACATCTGGAGCTCCATGATCCCAAGTTCCTCTGAAACTGTGCTTGGTTACATCTGTGATTCTGAGATTGACTGGTGCTGGCACAGGCTCTATTGTGAGAAAAGGAAAAAATGTAACTACAAAATAAAGCAAAACCAAGGAACTACTCAGACAAAGAACTTACAAGATTATGGAGAAGATTCAGACCCTACTTACCACGCTTCAAATGACTACAGTAAAATGTTGTGGTATTAACCCAGCCCACCTACACTGAGCAAATTGTCTTTCATAATCTCACATCAGCAGGTCATCACCTGATAAAACAAACAGCTCTACTGACCTCAGAACAACTCACTCGCCTACTCACAATAATTGAAGTCCTTGCTCTTATGTTTTGGAGTTAGAAGGAGCAATTATGAACTCCCACAAACGGACGTTGAGCTCCTGCATGAGTTTCTCCCAGATCTTAAAATTCCTTACATAAGCCAAATAAGTCATGACTGAATTACATGATTGTATTAGAAAAAAAATCACAGAGGTTAACTGTAGGTTAAGGAGGCAAAATGTTATAGCTACTGGAAAGAAATGAGTAAAGAGGTAAAAACAGAGAATTAAACTAAAAGCAATTAAGCAATTCCTTTGGCTAATTTTTCCTCTTTTTCTTTACACATTCAGGCAAAACAACAGCTATAGACCACAGGCTCATACAAAAGCAAACAAAAAAAAATATCATAAGCATTTTTAAAAACGCCAGGCTTCAAAATGGAAAATTCAGGAAAAAGAAAAAAAAGAGTGAGAGCATGTTTTTTCTTTCTTTTCACATCAGAGTGATGGTTAGTGATAAGGTAACATTGCTCATTTCTGTTCTAGTTCTTCTGTTTAACTGTCTTCTTAAATCATAAGATTAGATGAGGATGAAGGCTTCCCTGACATCAGCTTTCTCTTTTCAGTCTGTCACCTCTTTTGCATGGATAGCTGCTCTTATGCTCTGTGCAACACCATTTTCTTGTCTCTATCTGTTGTTATTACTGAAGTGCCACCTTTATGATTCCCTGAATAACATTTCTAAAAGTACAGGCTGGTTTAGCATTCCATGCTACAAAAGCTCTCTGGTATCAGAAGCAAGATCACATCTCTTCAAGTCCCTAGCATATGCCCCAGCCTCTCACTCGCTTTCCTAGATTTCAAATAACTGTACAGACTTGCAAACCCTTTCCCTTGCGCTCATATTCTCTCACTAACCCTACCCCTACATTCCTCCTTCAGCATCTTAATGTGAAGAATTTTGCTTCAGTTGCATGTCTGCCCCCTCACTGCAGACTGCAGGTTCAGTGTTTGCTGCAGTAAAACACAACTCATCTGAGATTTCCAGAGATTATTATATTGCAAATGATGTTACAAATAAAATATTTCTCAGACAGATGAAATCATGTTTCCACCTTAGCTTAGTAGTATATTGCAACACATACAAATAGAATATAACATAAAAATAACTAAAAGAAGGGTTATTAGGAAAACTTACGAGTGACAGCTTCTGCAACTGTTGGTAGAGATTCCCCTTCATCGTACACAGCAACAACTTTTACATTATACAGTCTTTGGGAGGAAAGGTCAGAAAGAGTAGTGCTGGTTTTGAGTCTGTCAATTTCCACCTAGGAATAGAAGTAGTGACTTAAGAATTTAAAATTTTTCTATTTCTGATTTGCATTTGATTAAATGTTAGAAATCCCTGTACTGAAAAATAGAAAAGTATTCTGCACTGATTTTTTTCATTTGTCCCCCTGTATTTACATCTGAATATTGAGTGCTATCTACTAACTGCCCTTGCAAAGCATATTCTCTCAGATACTAGTAAACTCCTTGTGACTCTTTCCCTGCTTTATTCATTTGGAAATGAGGATACCAGAAAGTTCTCATTCACTTAGAAAAACACATATAATCCTCAAGGAGTTGATTCATGTCTAGTAGTATAATTATGGAAAGCTTGCACATAACTCTAAGAAAGACATGTCTAACAATGCTTACACATAAACTGCCAGTGGGCAGGGGTGCTAAAATACCTTTATTCCACAATCATGTTCTCCTAATTCTAAGAGCTTGGCAAGGTAACACTTAAGCAGAGAGCAGAAATGGCTATTTATCAAAGCACAGAATAATTCTCCAGTCAGTTTGAGGTTTTTTCCTCTCTTTAAGAGGAGAAGGAGGAGGAGAGTACATGAAGAAATCTGTCTCATGCTTATTGAGCTTCCAAGACATCAATACCCTTTCCTGACTGCAAATATCAAGAACTGATGTTCTCTGTTCCTAATGGTGGCTTGCAATATTGCTTTTACCATTTATTTAATAAGCTAGCTCCTCAAAATAAAACCATCTACAAGTACTTGCAAAAATGTTCCGTAGGTTTACCTCCTTTATGTCAGCTTCATCAGCTACTTTGTATCTTATGATGTATTTTTGAACTTTCCCTGGGACAGGATCCCAAAGGACTTTCATGCTGCTGTGAGTAACATCCCTAATTGTCAAGCCTCTTGGTCCAGGCAAAGGTACTGTAAAAATAATGACAGTAGTAAGTGAAAATGCTATTCACAGAAGTGGCATAGGTCTCTCAGAAGGCATTAAGTATTTTCATACATTGCATTGAAATGGAGGCAATAAATTTCCATGAAGTTCATTGCTCTGTCCATTGGATGAGACAGCTTAAGAACATATTGTCCCAGCAATAAGCAAAATAGCTATAAACAAGTAGCTTCACATTTGTAAATTATGAGCACAATACAGAAGTATCAGAACTATCAGAGCTTAAGAACATAACTTTTCATGTACAGTTAAGGGCTTAACATTTTTTAAGAACACAAGAATAACTATACTGAGTGCATCTAGCCCAGAAACACGCCTATGGCAGTAGGAAATGTTTAAGGAAAGATGTTTAAGGATCAATTTTTCCCTTGGTATGATACGTTTCCTTCTCCTCACCTAACTTTTCCAATTTTATTAATATTGCATTTTCTGTATTTTAGAGAATGTCTGAATTTGGGAACTAGGTTTCTAAAGAATATAAATGCAAGCAAAATTGAGTCCTTTTTTAAAACACTATAACACTATAGCTTCCTTCATTATTGAATGAAAAAAAGTTTTGTTCCTCTTTTAATAGGAGGTACCTTTTGTGGTGGTTTTACCCTGCGGGCAGCTGAACTCCACCACAACCGCTCTCTCACTCCCCCTCCTCAAAGGAAGAGGGGGAGAAGGAAGAAAACTCACGGGTTGAGATAAGGATAGTTTAATTAAAGAAGAGGAAGAAAAACAACAACAACAACAACAAATATATATATATATATATATGTACAAGCAAAGCCTGTGCGCAAGCACAGAGGAAAAGAGAAAACAAGTGATTCTCCCACCAACGAGCGATGCCCGGCCACGTCCTGGGACGCAGAGCCTCAGTACCCGCATTGGTTGTTCGGAAGGACAGACGTCTTTGCAACGAGAGCCCCCCCCCTTCTCCTTCCCTTTCCCAGCTTTTGTTACTGAGTGTGACATCATATGGTATGGAATATCCCTTTGGTCGGTTTAGGTCAGCTGCCCTGGTGATGTCCCCTCCCCACTTCTTGCCCACCCCCACCTACTGGCTTTGGGGGGTCTGGAGAGAGTCTGGTGCTGTGCCAGCACTGCTCGGCAGTAGCCAAAACACTGGTGTGATACCAGCGCTGTTCTAGCTACAGGGGCTGTTGCAGGGAAAGTTAACTCTATCCTGGCCAGACCCAGTACACCTTTTCATTGAAAATTGCCCTCAAGATCTTTTTGGAAATGTAAGAGCAGTATAAAATACATAAAATATGGACAAGATGGTCTTCTAAACAAAACAGTACATATAAAAGTTGTTGCATGGAATAAAATGAAAGTTAAATTCTGCTGAAGCAATAGCAACAAAGCAAAAATCAAGGTGTACATACATGTCACTTCCTGGGAGGTGAATGGGTCACTAGTGATATCACCAAACAATACGTAAGCTGTTAAAGTGTACTCAGTATTGGGGATGAGGTCTACCAGCTGAACCTCATTCACTGATGGTCCAACACGCATCTGCACATGAAAAATAACACGCCACATTTACAAACTGAAGAAAGCAAAGGAGAAAAGCAAGCAATGATTTAACTTCAAAGGAATTTTGTTTGTGAGATTCACAGTATATTTACAGCTTCCTGACTGATGTCATTGTATACAATATCCCAGTAAGTTCACTGCACTTTGAGTGCTACATATCAGTCTCTTTTGGCTATTATGATATATCAAGAAAATCTATCAGTTTTTCTGATTATTTTGGTAAAGTACAGGAAGTAAAGACAAATTCTTTTACCTCTTTCTCTGTGGTTGGAACTGTGGCATTCACTGGCTCGTATGTTAATAAATAACCAGTAGCTCCATTGACAGGTTCCCATCTCACTCGCATGGAAGTTGATCCAATGTCATAAACATACAGGTTTCTAACTGAAGACATTGGCACTGTCATATAAAAAATAGATATTAATGTATTTCTTTCACCTTTTTCACTTTTCATATTTCATATCACAGGTAGTACATCACCGAAACTATTGTGCATGGGTATTGGGGTACATTATGGGTAGTAGAAAAGTGATATACAAGTAGTGATATTTTAACTGGTGCTTAATTTAAGAGTGAAGTAATTGTCATCATATTTTGAATGTGCTATAGATTTGCTATACACACAGCTAAATCTTACAAGTCTGCACTGGAACACTTGAATATTCTAAAAAGCAGCATTAACTCACATGAATGATCTACTATGAAGCAGGACATTACTGCACTTTTAAAAGGATTTTATATACTTTCTTTTTTCTATATTTCTCAGATTATTGAATAAACATCAAAAATTACCACAGACTATAAAAATCATGTACTTTCTTTAGGGATTTATGACAAGCCTAATGCAAAACAATGAAAGAAGTAAAATGAGACAGGAAAGTCACCCTACGTTGCATTTTCAGCACCAATCTACCTAGAATCAATCATGTAGACAGCTGACATAAAAACATAATGGCTGGGTCTCATAGAAGTGATTTGATTGTGTTGAACAGGCTTTTAATTAATCTGATAAAATTAGAATGAATTTCATATAGTATTCTGTCTGCTAATAGCAAAAATTAATTATCTAGTATGGAAATGAAGGACTATAGGTTTGTATATGATCCAATTTCTAGAATTTATAAACTCTGCCTTGTAATTCATCGCTATTGCTCTAGTCTAAGAAGGTGTGTACACCTGTGCTTTATGACCTGGAAGGGAGTTGGGACAAACATTTTTTCCACATTGCTTTGCAAACAAGATCTCAACAACCAGCGTAACACAACACAATTTGATCATTCAAAGTAAAAATTTTGTCTCCTCTAAAAAGAAAGCCCATAGTGCTAACAGTTCTTTTGGACAGTTCTCCTCATTTCAGTTTGGTTCTTAACATGTTATTCACATTACAATTCTAACTTACAAGTTGTTTCCCTGCCGATTAGAGGTTCGCTGCTTTCATCTTCTACCACTGAAAACACGTTAACAACATATTCTGTTTCAGGTTTCAGATCTTTCAGAACTGTTGTAGTTTCCATCCTACTTACGTAAAACTACATAAAAGAGAAGGAACGTTAACAACTGTACAACAATTGAGTTTGTAAACCTGTCTCTAAGAAAAAAAATAATTCTTTGTGAAACTCTTCAGAAATCAATGATATGGAACCGAAAATAACTATGGTCTTAATCTTTTGTATATTTCATCTTACAGTATAATATTATTTTTGCAAAGTAAGCTGTAGGGAAAGCTCAAGCAGACTTGTTTTCAACAGGGCTGGATATCTGTAGTATCATTCACTCTGCGCCCTGCTTTCACACATGGCTTACACTTTTACAGTACTCAGCAACATAAAGTGCCATCAATATATGTTACCACTTTGGAAAAAGATTTTAAACATCCAGGATAATCTAGGTAAGTACAGCACATGCCATTAGCAACACCTTGCAGAGTAGAAATGCCAGCAAGCAGTCAAGCTGTAAAGTCCATGTGCATTGGAATGACTGCTCCAACACAAATCAGAGGTCAAATCCTGAGGTCATGTTTTAGTAAGACTAAACTCTCCATGAGTCAAATTTGAGTTAAGATTTAAAAGCTACATTCAGAGATGACACATTCAGAGTTAGGCACATGGAGGTGCCTAACTTCATTCTCCAAAATACTATTCTGTCAGGTTGAAAAGAGTGAAGAACGATTCAGTGTCAAGGGTTGCCCGTTATTGGCTATTCATGTAGAGAAGTAAAAACCACAAGATGAGTTTAATCCTGTGCATTAAACAGCTGAATCTTTGCCTGAGCATATCCTCCAAAGTACCATCATACAGTGTTAATACAAGCACTGCATCACAACCCATATCACCCACTGTCTTTTTTTTCTTTTAACGAGAAAATGTATTAAAAGGATAGTGAGCTTACCTGTGAGTATGCTCATAAAAATTCTACTACAGAATTATTTAAATCAATATATGATAATGGAATATGAACAGAAATGAATAACTGGAAATATCAGTAAACTCTTTTTAATAAATACATTTTATTCCTGGATTAATGATTTTAAAACAATTAAAGCCATCTTTATGCTCCTACTTTTTGTAATTTGGTTTATCATTTATTGATATTCTTCACCTTGGAAGCCTTTTTTTTTCATTTACTTCTATACCATACAAAGCCTAATGATCAAAAACTTCAGAATGACATTACTGTAATGTGGAAGTCCAATGTTATTATGGCCAATCTCAGAGATGAACATTCAGTACTAACCTGTTGAGGGGGATCTCCAGTGGTAGGGTAATATTCAACCCGGTATCTATCAACACTCTCAGGAGGTGGACTCCATCTCAGTCTGAAAGAACGGGGTGTCACTTCTGAAATAACTAGGTTAGAGGGAGGTGGCAAATCACCTACAAATGGAAACAAGTTAAAAATCTATTAATTTATCTTATGTCATCAGGAATTAAAACATGAGCTAGAACAAGACAAAAAAAAATTGCTTAGGGAAAAAAAAAATACCTGTGTTTCACTGGAGTACCATCAGCTAATATTACTGTTCTTCTATGCCAGGCTTTGCTTTTGAGCTGTCTGACATTAATACTTAAAAAGACCAGGGTCACTAAATTTTTCTTTATTGGATGAGTATCATCAAAGAACCTGCCACACTGAGCAAAAAGGTGACATGTTGAGAAACATAATTCCTGACTCTGGGAAAAAAGCAGGCACGTCCAGCCATGTCATGCTGTGTTAGGTATAACACAGCCATTGTTGAAAGGAAAGGAAGAATCCCTGCAGGGTAGTCCAGGTGGTCTGCCCAACTTCCTCACTCGAGCAGCTGAAAAAACAGCCCAGGGCTACACAGTGTTCCCAGTAAGTAATAAAAAGGAATTTGCATCACAAGCACATAAATGGAAAAACGAACTAGACTGAAAATGTGATGTACCTGGACCTTTCACACTGTTACACAGATTCGTGGTTACATCCTCTACAATGCTAGCCAGGAAGGAGAAGTCTGCAACATTGTAAGCATGGATGTCATCTGGATCCGTTGCAATCTGTTTCAATTCATTTTCATCTGCGTTCTTAATACCTTACAGAGAAGACACGAAAACAAAACTTGTTAGAAATGACGACCATGAAACATAACACTATGAACATAAGTCCTTAAACACACTCTTTGAATGTTAAGTACCCTTTTAGGTACTTACATGTTTCCACTTCTCTATACATTTAGCACAGTGGTGGGAGGAAGTTGGCGCAGGCCACCTCTTCATGTAATACTTACCAATTGCATAAAGTTCCACTCCCTCATCTCTGAGTCTTCTTGAAGGGGTGACTACATCATCTTGTGATTTGCCATCAGTGATGAGAACGCCAATTTTGCGAGCTCTGGGCCGTAAGCCTGCATCTTGCTTGAAGTTGTTTTTTAAGATGAAATCCAAGGCCATTCCTAGTATGATACAAAGAGGGTAACCATCACTATAAACTGTTTCAATATACAGTCATGATAAAGGCTAGTATTTTGTGCTAGTGATTGCACCCTGACTACATCATTCCACAATTTTCCTCTTCAAGAAGCACTCATTATCTAGTTGTAGTCCAACACCTACGCTTAACAGCAACTGACACTATTTTGGCCCTTTGAAAGTCTCTAATCTCTTACCTTCTATGCATCACCCTCCTATATGATCTCCTCTAGCCTCCCTTCTGGGTCCTCACCTTGTCTTCATGCCAACCCTGACATGGAACTAACTTTTCTTTTTCTCACATGCTCAACAATAACCCAAGCTCTTCATCCAGTTCTTCATCACCCAAGTTCTTCTTTCCTTCTCTGTTTCTCCAGATTTCCACTGAGAATACATGTCCTCATACATATACCTGTGTCCACATACATATACATTTACTTATGTATACATATACGTTGGCCCATTCTCTTCCAAACATACTGAAGTGAACTATAAGGCTCTTTCATCATGGATGAATTTGAGTTCACTGAACAATAGTGGGGTCAGCTACTAGAATTTTTTTTCACGGAGCTTAAGGAAAATCCTTGTGGTGTGACATACCTGTTAGAGTATTGCCTCCTTTGTATGGTAAGTTGGCTACAGCCTCTAACAAAGCCTGTTTTGTTCGGTAAGCATTGAGATTCCATTCTGTCCTGGGATCCCCACTATACTGTGCAAGACCTGGAAAAAGCCATTATTACTCAGTTATTATGTGGTTGTGCAGCAACTATGCCTCATTTTCTCTCTGACATATGACGACTTACCAATCTGTACTTTGTCGGGACCAATATCAAAAACTTCAACAATGCGGGCAATGAAGTTCCTGACAGTTTTAAAATTTGGCCGCCCAATACTCCATGAGCCATCCACCAGCAGCACGATATCAGCTTCTGCTCTGGTCCTACATTCTAAACCTGCCATGTCAACCAAAAAAATATAACCTTAGCATGATAGCTTTCAACCAGAAAAATATAGCCTTAGCATGACAGCTTTCTTTCCCCATCCTCTTTTATATGACATATGTCATGAGTTAGTTTCCAAAAAAGCTCTAGTTTTATTCACTGGCACTCTGTCAAGTATGACCTATTCATGAACATTATTCACACTAGTCACTAGTTCCATGGCAAAAGCTGTATAAATTTTTTCATGTATGTTTCCTTTCAGAAATAAGCCTTCTAAAATGTCAAGGCCAGTGCTCTTCCCTATTGTCATGTCAGTATCTATTTTGGTCTTTAAAGACGGTTGATAACCATCTTTCAGAGATTTTGTAAACTACTTCAGAGGATTTGTAAGACTACTGAGCTAACCACTGACATGGCAGTGAGCTTTATCAGATTATCCAAATTCACAGTATTTTAGTCTATTGTGGATGGCTAAACTATTGCTCAATTTTCAACTACGTAGCAGTGGAATTAACAGTATATATTACAACCACTTTCAAATAAATAGCATTTCTGAATTTTCAGGGGCAAAAGACACAGTAATACAGATGGTACAGTAGTTTGCACATATAGGGAAGAAAGATCACAGTTTAGAAGAAGATACGCAAACATAAACACAGGTCAAGAGATTGAGAGGGGACAAGAACAAACATTTATATAAAGCTGCAATGTTCTGAAAAGGTAGGAAGTTATTTCAGATATCTTCAATTTACAAATTACAGAATAAAATATGCATCATATTGTTTTCATCACAAGGAAAATCACAAAATATTTATACAAAGCAGAAAGACACAATAATTTTATCCACAGCCATTTCCAAAAAAAAAAAAAAGAAAAAAAAAATCCTTGCTCTCTCTCTTTTCCTGTAGATTGTGTTACCAGCTGCAAATTTTCTGGCTTCCTGCCATCAGAGCTTCTGGTCTTTATATGGAAGAAATCCCATTGAGAAAAATCAGCCACACTCATCACAGTTGAAAGATATTGTGATTTCATATATGTTCCACATAATTGATCCAACATTGCAGACTCATGAATATAACTATTCCATGTACCTGGGGGTTAAAAGCATGATCCTCTTCTGCATAGAAAATATAGATCTAGTCTTTAGTCAGGACAATAAAATAAGTTGGGAGTAGGGTTTAAGTAAAATGATGTTAGTTCAAAAACTTGCATGCATAACTTTAATATGGAAGTTAAGGTTAGCTTCTTGTACAATATAAAAGTTAAACTATTCTGACTTTTATTTTTCTTCCAACTACCATAGTTCCCCACAAGGAAAATTCTAGAAAAGGCACCTAGGGTGATTTTTTTTCCCCCTATTAATAAATAATGTACTATTACATTTACAGTCCCAGATATAAAATTCATTTTTCACATTAACCATGATTCAAATCCATGCATTAGTAAAACTAAATAGCTTAAAGAATATAACACTCAAGACAGAAATGACAGCTGTTGTAATAAAAAATAACAAACCACTCTTGGTGTAATTATTTTTCTGCCAGACTTATTACAGCTCTACTCTAATGTCATTGATGGCCTGTTATGTAATTTTTCTTAGTTTTACCCTCTTTCATTAGACCAAGTGGGACAGCAATAACTTCAGAAGTTTCTAAAAATGTTGTCAATAAAAAATGAGAGTAGTATTTTTACATAGCCCAGTATGGAAACAAGGCATCAAAGAGGTTAAGTGAGAAGAATATAGAGTCAACTGTCAGAAAGCTTTTTATTATTATTACTATTTAACTCTGAAAGGCCTTTGCAGTCAGGTTCTTTCTCCTCGTGAAATTCTCTGTTCTCTCTGATGATTATACAAATCTTAAAATGGCAGAGGAGAAGTCTTCACTTCTACATGTATACCTGGCTACTAAGAAGCAAAGACCGGATGCTTATTATGGTTTCCATGAAGGAGGACTGAGCCCTGAAACTCTCTTCACTCAGTATTAATTGAAAGTATAGTGGCCACAAGATTCAGTTAACCTACAGAGGCCCATTACAGAGCTCCCATCAAGGGAGCTGCTGTCCTACTAATCATAGAAACTTTGATAGGAAGGTTTAGCTACACAGGGTGAAATTCACAAACAGATACTGGAGAACACTCAGCAATTGCATTTCTGTACTAACTCTCCTCCTTCTATGGTAAAAATGGCTAAGTAATGGTTATGTTGCATATAAACTTAAATAATACAGAATTATAATAGGACATCCCCAACTATCAGATCTTTGTCCATTAAACCATCTTAGTCTTAAAAGGAAAAGTCACCATATAAGGACAAGCAAATGGCTAAAGATCTGCCTAAAATTCTTTGTTCTACTCCTGTGAACACCCCTGTAGATGAGTAATGATCTCTGTTCAAGAATTTGACCTTATGTGATTAAACACAGATGTGGATGGCTTGAAAATGTGATGCAGCTGGCTTTCAGTAATCAGCAAAACATGGGTTGCCTGAGTTATCGTTTTTGTAAGATCATCTAAAGGGTGCAAAGGACTAGAAACATGAATTAGGGAATATTTAGTGGTCATTTCAGATGAGAGGTTATGTCATCAGGCTAGGGAATATACCGAATCCTGCAAATAAATATTTATGTGCATTAGAAAAACAATAAGGAATGCTGGGAAACTTTCGGTCTCTTTTATCCAAAAGCCAAGACTTCCTTTTATTGAATACAATCATGTTTACCTCTAGATAAAAATGGCTCCGTAGTAGTATCCGAAAGGGTGGTCATCTCTTGTCCAACCAGGGGGTTGCTCTCTCCTCCTTCAAACATTCCAAAAACATTTACCTTATAGGTAGTTCCTGCCCTGCAATAGTTAAACAAATGTACTGTAACTGAAGTCACTTGGCTAGCTAAATGTTGATACTTCTTCACGTATGAAATCTTCACAGTTGTACTCCACAGAGAAGAAGAAAAGTGAAACCCAAAGACTAGTTCTTCCACAAGGCAGTGAAGTTTTGACCTGAAGCTGAATCTAGATTCTCTACTTAAATTTATAGTCTTCTTCATTCAAGTAATTTAAGACTTTTAATGATCCTATTTTTAATATGCATACAAGTTTATATGCATACAATTCAAAACAGATTTTGACATGCTCTGAAGCCTACTTTATAAATCCTGGCCTCTGAGAAAATGAATCAAGAGCGAAACTAGGCTTTTTTTAACATGAGTTAAGGAACTTTTTGGAGAAACTTTAGAAATCCCAGCTGTCTTCTCCAGTGTCCCATTAACACTCTCATATGTGAAATGCAGAATACAACTTCTGACCATATCTTTGCCTCCTTCAGTTCCTAAGAGAACACCACAAGTGATGTGAATAATCTCAGAAATAGTCCTTCCAGGTTCCTTTCAAAGACTGCATCAGCAGATCATGACAGCTTATTGACAAAAATGCTTCCTAATTTACAGTAGATTTTGCCAGGCATTACAATCCCAGATCATGGTTAAGCAAAATCCTAAGCTAAAGTCATTTAAAAAAAAAAAAAAAGAAAAGAAAAAAGAAAAAAAAATAGATTATTATTATCCATATTACTATTATCCATACCTAAGTTCCTCCAAAACCACTGTGCTGTCATATGGTCCCACTATTAATTCTCCAAGATTCCTGTCATCTTCGGTAGGGTGGAAAGTTACTTTGTACCCCTTCACTCGCCCTGGGGCTGGCTCCCAGGTTACTCGGAAGCTCGACATAGTTGAATCAGAAGTTCTCAGATTTCGAGGTGGCTTAAAGGGAGAGGCTGCAAGGATGTAAGAAAAGGATTTAAATCAGGTCTGCCTATGAAAAAATGACAAGTATGCTTTTATGTAAAAATGCATATGTAAATCCAGTATTAGTGTCAATCCTGAACTCTTTGTGCCTTTCCTTTGACATAAAGACAAGTATTGAGATATGAAAGGTGAGATTTGCATAATTTTAGCTTTCTAAACAATAGGTACATAGACTAAGTTTGTTATCAAGGCTCCCTCTACAGTCAACAGACTGAACGATAGATAGTGATTTATCTCACCTATCTCAAATATCCATCTGATCTTACAATGAATGTTGAAAGTAGGTGGACTAACCACCACCAGTCTTCCTCTCTATTTATTACAGAGAAAGACTAGATGATCAGCTTAGATTAGCTATCTTTCTTTTAAATGGCAAAGAGTAGGTGAGCCATATAGACTAAAAGAGAGAAATGGAAACAGCTTCCTCTCAAACCAATACCAGAAAATAGAATTTACTGCAGGCAAAAGTCACACCCCAGCAGCACTCAGTTACTGATATCTCAAGCATCTCGAGCTGCTTCCTCCTCAGAGCTCTAGGTCCCAGAGGTCAGGGCACTGAGAAGCTGGAAGCAAGGCCCCTTTCATAGAAAAGGTTCTGCCAACAGCCCTCTCCCTCTCCCCCTCACAGGGCCTGGCAGCTCAGGTAACTTCACCAACCACAAGTGTGCCAGTATGTCAAAAAAGAATTCTTCAAAGGAGTGACAGCCAAACAGATTAAGGTTTTGTGGTCAAGAGCAATTTCACCTGAAGACTAATAAACTACCCTGTGCAGGTCAGTACTCACAGACAAACAGAGTGGTTAACAAGCCTCCTGTTAGCTTCTGCCTCACTTTTGCTTTTGTGTAAATCTAAAGTGCAGCCCAACACAGAAAATAGTGAAGCAGTGTAATTTCAAAGTTGCAAAAATGGGAATTAGAGTAACCAGGNGGGAACCTATGCAATTGTATAACTACAGCTGAAATATAATAAATGCCCACAGAGTGTGAATTACACACACACAAAAAAAACAACAGTAGATACACTCCCACTTGCAAGGAAAAACAGAGCCTCTTTGTTTCATCTCCCATGATACTCCTCCTGTAATTATAACAGCTTCAACTAACTAGATTGCTCAGGGTCCACTTGCTTCCAGAATGATTACCACCCCAATTATTTACACTGAAAGCACAGCATTGTATCTGTATCAAGATGAACACGTCAAAAATCAAAAGAAGCTGGATTATCTAAGATTTTATTCAATATAGTTTTGAAGACTGGAAAACTAGGTGTTGGTCAAAAGCTGATCAAGTTTTCACAACTGCTCTACATCAATCACATTTTAATTTAAAAAGAAGTCTTCCTTCAGTAAATGAGTTGCTGGTATCTCCACTGTTAGGAGACTTGTTTCTTGCTTCTTATCATCACTCAATATGACATATGTCCAAAGAATAGAGAATGGCATGAAGTATTTGCAGTGTACCTCAGTGTACCTATGCCCAACAAGGGCTGAAACATCTTGGAAAAAATTATCTTTTGGTAACAGCTCTCTACATGTGGAAGCAGAAAACTGAATTTAAATCTCCTTGATTTGATCTGGAGAGCAAGAGACCGTTAAAAACGGTCCTTACAAAACAAAAAAAAACAGCATCAGACACAAACTAAAGGCAGAATAGAAAATTAGTTCTGTTTTGACCCAAAAAAATCCCCTCACCAGGAATTAAACATTTTAGAGTTGCTGGTTCTGAGAGAGAAGGCTGCTTGTCCAAAAGGCTGTGGTCTCTGAGATCAGGCTTCCACTGAGGACTCTTTAAAGTCATCTACTCACCATTTTAATTGCTTCAGGTTTTCCACAGAAAATATGGTCACCAAAGAAGACAAATCTAAGTAACAGGATGCAGGGTAGCTATTTATTCAATATACAGGACCAAAAATGCAAATAATGAAAAAACTGACAGCACTTGATTACATAGTCTGTAGATAAATACTGTCTTCCTCACAAAACACCTTGTTTTAACTTCTGGTAACAGTGTTTCAAAACAAGTCCTGTATTTTAGAGCATAAACCACATCTACACCCTCAGTGTAATAGCAGAAAGCTGTGCTCAGCTCTCATACTGAAAGTTTCAACAAATCAAACTCTCTTCTCAACCTCTACCATTTTCTTCCATTTGTCTGTTAACTCATGATCTTGTCAGACTCCACCACAGCTTTTCTATGTATCATGATTACCAGTTTACAACAGAAAACTTTAATTATCAAACCTTGTACAAGTATGTAATACATACCTGTTGTTCCTTCTGCTTTTCTTGATTTTCCTTGTCCAAAATCATAAATTGGAACAACACTGAGGTCATATGTAGTTCGAGGTTTAAGTCTCTTCAACACTATGCTTGTGGCAGGAGCATTTACTCTTCCAAACATCTGCCTTCCCCCATTGCGTGGTCGGTAGTACACACGGTAAGACAAGACTTTCCCAGGTGAAGGTTGCCATGTAACTCTCATTGTATTCTCTGTCTCGTTGTCTACTGTCACAGTCCTGGCATTTGGTGACACTTTTCAGTGCAAAAATATGGATAAATGTTTACTTTGTCACATAAAGATACGTTCAAATGCATGCCTACAAAATTCATTTAGCTGTGTGGGGTTTTTTTGTTTGGTTGGGTTTTTTTTTTGGCCTTCTTTAAAATTACAGTATTTCACTGGGGGAAGCACAGGTAAACCTCACAGGCAATTCGTAATTTCTTTTATGATTGTAATGGACTAAATAAATGTAAGTCCACTTTCCACTACAGGCAAAAAAAAAAGAGTGAAGTGTAGACTGCACGATGACACAGCTTAACTGGCAGTTTTATTTAGTAGCACTTTTTAGTAATCTGTTAAGTAATGGATTTGGGATGCTAAAGTGAAAGTGATTAATTATTCATATAGTCCTTTTTTTTTAATGAACAAAATGATCTACAAAGTTAAGATTTTCTAAGTTTTGGGTTTACAAATCTGATACGGTACTGGTAAATGCCTAAACTCCTGAGTGTTGGGTCTCATACAAACAGATTTTCCAAGTATTTGGAAAGTCACTGACCACTAATTGTAGGACAGTATTAGTGTTGAAATAAGAATAAGAAATAAAGCATTTTCTCTACAGATTGCAGCACTCAGCTTTTAAGAGATATTTTCCAGACCATACAAATGTTACAAAAGATCTGAAGTGAAATGAAAGGTATGTAATGCTGGTTGTCAACTGGCATAAGCCATCTAGGTTTTGGCAAAATAGAACCTCCCTGGCTTGCCAGAATAAGTCAGTATTTCATCACAAAGTAAGGTAGGCTTTGCAGGCTACAGTATCCTCTCCCAGACCTAAGAACTGAGAATTTGCGATTGTATTTGCACCAGAAAGATGAAATGTCAGTTAGTCTCAGGTCTGGGTCTATTGATAGTCCTGGTAGTGTGTTCACGAGCCAACAGTGTGCCCTGGCAGCCAAAAGGACCAACCATATCCTGGGGTGCATCAAGAACACCATTGCTAGCCAGTCAAGGGACGTGATTATCCTGCTCTGCTCTGCGCTGGTGCGGCCTCACCTCGAGTACTGCGTGCAGTTTTGGGTGCCGCAATATAAGAAGAATATAAAACTATTAGGGTATGTCCAAAGAAGAGCAGCAAAGATTGTGAAAGGTCTAGAAGGCAAGACATACAATGGGAGGCTGAGGTCACTTGGTTTGTTCAGCCCAGAGAAGAGGAGACTGAGGGGAGGCCTCATAGCGGCCTGCAGCTTCCTCACGAGGGGAGCAGAGGGGCAGGCGCTGATCTCTGCTCTCTGGTGACAGCGACAGGACCCGAGGGAACGGCATGGAGCTGTGACAGGGGAGGGTCAGGCTGGGGGTTAGGAAAAGGTTCTTCAGCGAGAGGGTGGTTGGGCACTAGAACGGGCGCCCCAGGAAGTGGTCACGGCACTGAGCCTGCAAGAGTTCAAGAAGCATTTGGACAACGCTATCTGACATATGGTGTGATTTTGGGTGGTCCTGTATGGAGCCATGAGTTGGACTCCATGATACTTGTGGGTCCCTTCCAACTTGGGATATTCTACAATCCTATGATTCTATGATCAAAATCACCCACTGAGCCTCTGTTTGAGGACTGTGAAGACTGAAAAGGGAAATAGCTTGGAAGGGAAATTAATTGATTCTTTGGGAATTTACCCTGCCTTCCCTCCTTACTCTATCCATATTGTTTATTCCAGCTGATTTCCAGAAGTCACAACAAGATCCAAAACCATGAAAGACTGGCTTCAGAGTAATTTTCACACAAAATCACATCTCAGATTAGAGGTAATTCTTGCTGAATCAAAGCCTACATTACATAGAAGAAACTTTCCTTTTTTAATGGTCAAACAAAAAGCTAGAATTGACTGATTTGAGGTGGGACTTTGTTTTAGTAGACTTTTCAGAAAGCAAAGGTGAAGAAAAATAGGGTCAATTTTCTTTAAAATATGATAATTTCATCAAGAACAGAATGCTACAAATAGTGGTAACACTGTACCATACTCACCATCAGTAAAAGCCTCTCCTTCTACTGGGTCTCCTTCTCCACTGCTGTAGGTTGCATATACTGAAATCCTGTATTTAGTCTCTGGCTCCAAGCCTTCCAGCACTGCATCCACTGTATTTCCAGGGACTCTCTTCTCTCCCATTGTATCATCATAAAGTGATTTCCATACTATCCTATAATTATTAACTGCTCCTGGAGCTGGTGTCCATGATAAACCAACTGTAGTGTCAGTTATGTCTGTGGTAACCAAATTACGAGGTGAACCACGTTCTGTAAGAAAGAAAACAATAAGTTGTCACTAAAATTCAAAGAGCAAAAGTTAGCAAAGTACAAGTGGAAAACTAAAATGATCGTAAAAGCAGAATCAAACTTTTTTTTCCATCAACACTAGTTCAATTAACATACATTTGTAGTTCCAAGAGAAAACCGATGGCTTTATTCAACAAAATGCTAAAAGCAAACTTTAAGCCATGAATAACCTATCCCATACTATACAAGATCCTTAGCAGTTACGATTTAAAATTTGCAAAATAAAAATGATATTAAGCAAAGACTCATAATGAAGCCAGTGTTTAAATGTGCTGCAGCTCATTTGGGTAGGTTTTAACTCTCAATTAAATAATTTTCCTTCATTCATTCATCTTCACCCTCACATGTGTAATTTTTTCCTGGGGGGTAAATAAACAAGACTTGATCTTGAATGAAACAGTCCATTCAAATTCTCTGACAGCCTCATGTTTTTATTTAACATTACTATTCTTATCTCTCTGAGTACTGCTTACTGCTTACTAGATCTACCAGCTATTTCATTTTATCTGTTTACAACTAATTTGAAGTGCATTTACATCATACAGCCATTACAGCAGAAAACAGTCTCATCTTTCCACTTGTAAGACTTGTACCTCCTTCCTCACTATAGTTTGTTCCAGCCAGCTTGGAATGAAGGAAACAGCTCGTTAGTCTGTGAAATCCAGTTGTCAGTTGGATGAGTGAGTCTCACCTAACACACCAGAGTAATTCCACAGCTTTAAAATGGAGCTCATTGGTCTGAAGTGGTGCAGTAAAAGAAGTGCCGCTGTTTAATGTTTAACATACATTTATAACATATGTTCAATTTTCCTATTGCAGTGGCTGGCTTTTGAGGCAGGAAAAGAGCACTGACTGTTGGTTTTAATGCAATGGCCTCACTGTAGCAAAATCTGCAAAAGGGATCTACAAAACCAGATGTGCAAAACCAGATCCATATACACACAGAAGCATTTGGTTCTTCAGCATGTATTTTCTGTGGCCTTTCTCACTGTACAGGACATTTCTGAGACTGCTTAGTGAGAGGACTTAAACACTTGAGGAGGCCTCATGGCATCACAGCTAAGTTTCACTTGCACTGATAAAAATATATCCCTATATTATACCACAGCAACCACAGGACCAGATTCAAACTTCTTTGAACAGAGAAATTCAATACCTATCCAATATCCACTGCTTGAGCTCATCACAAGCACAGACCTCACTGTTTTCAGAAGCATGAAGCAGTTTCAGTCCAAGACAGAGCAGCAAGTTGCTCACAGTCATATACTGCATTTTCAGTTTTCATACTCATTTGTCTTTCACTTCCACTGCAAATCTGCAATGCTTCCAAACATAATACCACTGGAACAAACAGGGTTACCTGCAAAAAGGCTTCATTTTGGAATTATCTCATTGCCAACAAAACCTCATTAAAACTGAGCCAGTGAATCCCACTTGGCTAAATGATGAATGGAAATTACTATCAACCTATCTGAAAGCAATGCTGACAGTATAATAAGAATCACCAGCTACACAGATTACAGAATCAGAGAGTACCACTCCAATCACCTAGCTGACTCTACCAAACATAGCTAACAGAGCATGTTAAATAATTCCTTTGTGTTGTAGTTTTTTTTTTTTCCAGTTTTAATTCACAATCATGGGACATCCCATCATGTTTTTCTCAAGGCAATTCTTTTTCCATCCTAACTCTGCATTACTTCTTACAATTTTACTCTTCAAATCAATTTTTAGCTTCACAATATAAATCACCACAATTTTATGGCATCTTCTCTTCAAAAACAGGTTAAGACACAGGGGTTTTGGTAAAGTTCAATTGTTTACCAGTTCACAAAAGCAGTAGTTGCATATAGTGAAAAAGTTACAGTGAGAAGACACAATTCAGCTCATGCTTCATGCAGTCTCACTGAATTCAGTGACTGCATGGAATGAAAGCCAGGGCAGAATCTAAACTCCAAAGACCAATTTTCCTGGAAGCCTGAAAAAGGATTTGCCTTCAAAAGTAAATTACACCAATTTTTCTGTCTGCTCTTAAGCTTCTACTCCAAATTTTGGCTTTTTCATACAATAAAAAAAAATATTAAGGCAATCCAAATGGAAAAAATATGGAAAACTTAACTTGATAGAATGCACAGATGTCTCACAATAAAAAACTTTCTTTCCATATTTTAATGTAATATAAATATACAAGTCACTTTATTTTGGCTACTTTAAAACATGGCTTTGACACAACATGATTTCAGTATTAAAGTATCTGCTACCACAGCACAATTTTTTGCAAGTCTACTCTTGGTCGCTACAGTTAATGATATACTTTGGAAACACTGCAAAAATAACTGCATATTTAAAACTGTTATTGATTAAGTCATTATTGAGGTCATTAAATAACAGAGGAAAATAATTTGTTTGGAATGGACTGTAATGAACACCAGTTACTGTAATATGTTAGTTCTGAAAAAAATATCCTTTGGAACTAAATGTCTTTTTTATAAGGCAAGGTAAGAGAGGGAAAAAGGACTGGGATTCCTACCAAACCACTAGACCTAAATGGAAAATTCTGACTTCAAATAGTTGGAAACTGCTGACAAGACAACTTACCTACTAAGGGAAATTAGACTTTTTATATGTTACACTGCAACTGAGAACATTTCTTTAACATAACACACTAACTTGATTTGCACCTCATGTGTGAGGTGGAAGTTCACTGACAGCTTTTTTTCTGTTTCACTAGAATCTCCCACAAGTGTTTTTGTATGAGGGGAGCAGCTGTGTTTGAGATGCAGTCCAACTCTAAGTCTGAAATTATTAGGATTCCATCAAGTATTATCTAAGCTGCTACACTCAGAGTCAAGAAACATATTTACGCTCCACAATAACACCAGCATAATTTAGTGACTAGCAAACATACAAGTAGACCTATGAGACATTTTTCCCTCGGATTGAATCAAAATACCCAGTTACTTTGCTTATGTTTAAAAAAAAAATCTACTACTGTAATACTGAAGCAGCCATTCTGTTCTTTGGTCCACATGTTCAGAAATGCTTGCTGTACATCTGCTTCTCACCTGCTTGTTTAAACAGGATGGATAAGGAGACTGGAAAGGCACTGTGCATTGGTAGAAAGAAAAGTGCTGGCTGGCTGGCTCTCAAGTGGTTAACATTCAAACGACTCCTGCATTTTCCTGACTGGAAATGGAAGCTAAAATATGGGCTTCGTTTCATATAGCCCCCATGTCATCAGCATGTGAGGAAGAAGCTGTTTTTTAAAAATGATTCCCTAATACCCATTCACCTGTTTCAGGCCATCCAGATTCTCCTCAGTGGTCCTTAGCTCAGAACTGCAGTCTGTTCGCAGTAGCCTGTCCATCCCTACCATCGCTCCATGCAGACACACTCTCAAAAATTAATTTGGTAGCTTTCAGACAGGTGCTCTTACACCCAGTTCTGAACCTTTGCAATGTCCAGTTTCCATATTAAGTTTTTCCACTATAGTATGCCAGAGACACAATACATTATTAAAGTAGTTTCCCTGTGTCCACTTGGCCTACTTCCCATAGCTCTCCAGCAACCACTGTTGTCATTGAACACAAGGCTGTGTGAATCAGCTAAAATTAAAATGTTGACATTCAAAAAAATCAAGTGGCTTTATTCAAATTGCCTTTCCCCTCAGAAACATTTACACAACTCCAGTTGATTTCAGTGGGAATTGTACATGCAGTTTGGGCCCAAAGTTTAAACAATTTTCTGCACATGTTCTTAAAACCGGCTTTCAAAATTAACCTGCAGTGGTAAATTACCTGCAAAGCCATGTTTAATATACGTTCAACAGAGGATTGGTCTATGTTAGCTTCCTAGAAAGTCAGAATCAGCTAAATAAATGACCTTTCTCTTGCAGAGGAATATACCAAAATCTTATGGCCCGAGTCCTGCCATGTTTACAACGGGATACACCAGGAGTATCCCATTAAGTCAGTAGGCTAGGGCACCGCAGCAGCGCACACATCAGGTGAGATGGTGGCAGAATCCCTTTCAGGCTGACCAAACAGTCAAACTCTCCTCAGCACTGGAGGGGGCAGCCACTGCTATCGGCTGGTATTCTTCTTTGTAAGCCACAAAGTAGCTGTACTCCTGGAGTACCAGCCCTCAGGCACACAGCCTACACGAGAGTGGACGTGCACGTGGTGTGGAGGAAAGTCCTGAAGAACTTGCTACACAAAAGAAATGCTCACTTCGCCCTGTTAGAGCAAGTCTCTTTCTCTTCTGCTACTGGTAATGCAAATGGTTGAGAAGATGAAAACCAGGGGGGTTCTGACTCAAAAGAGAGAGACTGTTCAGAGCACTCCTGAGCCTCCACTCTAGGGTAAGGCCAGCAGGAAGTCATAGTCCTTTTAATATTTTACCTACTTCTTCCAACAGTTAATCAGTTAACACCACTCTCAATTGTCTATAAACACTTTTTTGTATTTTGTTTTTCTGGCATATATTTAATTTGCTATATAAAACTGATTTTCCAAAAGATTATCAAATATCAATTTCAAATGTCAGACTCAAAAATGTCAGAATGTATAATTTAAAAAAATGCATGAAACAGCATTAAATCTCCTGGAGACACTGAGTCCTTGTTTCTGTCAGGACGGAAGAAGTACTACGTAGTTTGAACATTACGTAAAGTCCCCATGATATGCCAAAAACCTCATTGTAAGAAAATGTCACTTGAATTTGTACTATTCTGCCTGTAGGAGGTCATTCATTTCTGAAGCATTCTTATGTTACCATAGAAACAGCAAAAATAAATCATAAAAATAAATTATTTATTTACGAAACAACTACTGTTCATTTTAGGATCAAAAAAAAAAAAGGATTCCCCCTACCAAAATCCTCAAACCTAAGCTCTAAGAAATGTAAACAGCAGAAAATAACTTAAAACTAAAAACTGTCATGACAACTTTTTTCTGTAATACATTGAATGGAGCCTAATTCTCACAGCACAAACACTCACTCATCAAACAGGATGGCAAGATTGGGCCCAACATGGGGAAAGCACTATGACATAATTCTCTATGAAATTTATCATTTGATTATAATAAACTACACCATGTGTTGTTTATTCTAAAAGGTACAAAGGTAAGAAATAAAATGCATTGACATCCCTGCTAATGTAGACTAGCAATCCCATTTATTTTAGAAGAGCTACAGGTATTTGCACCAAAACTGTTTCTTGTCTAGAAACTTCACATTTAAGTGGAAATATTTTGAAATATCCAACCACTGAACCTTTTTCTGAAGAAAAGGC
Organism: Anseranas semipalmata; assembly: GCA_013399115.1. Classification (NCBI taxonomy): domain Eukaryota; kingdom Metazoa; phylum Chordata; class Aves; order Anseriformes; family Anseranatidae; genus Anseranas; species Anseranas semipalmata. The sequence goes on along the minus strand of VXAA01005254.1, from coordinate 664,204 downwards.
TTCTTTGCTAAATGTCTCTGAAATTCACATTTAAAATGCTTCAGAGTTCTGATCCATTTCTGCTTAGAGTCAGTAAATGAAATATTCTTAAAGCTGTTGTGAAAACTATGTAACTGTCAGCAAGAGGACACTCATAAAACAGATCAGCATCCTTCAAACTTTTCAGACATTCATTATGTTTAAACATTTCTGTACAGATCACCTAATCTAGCAATGTATTTGTTTTTCTTTAAAATAACTGCAAATTACAAAAGTTAATCTATTTAGCAGCTAATGTACGGTACGTTCTTTTCATCTGACAGCAAGCCTTTGGGCAGAAAATGAAATTCTTGTCAGACTCACAACCACCTCTCCTAGAAAAAAAAAAAAAGATTAGAAAAACAGTAGCTCTCACAAAATGCTCACTGACTGTTGCATTGACACTCAGCACCCTCACCATGTGTATCACTGCATTTTATTTCTGGTGTAAGATGATTTGAGTAATATCATATGACCAAACAAAATTTGAAAACCAAATGGATTGTTTGGGGTGTTTGGGAGTAAGAGGGAGAATTTTCCCTAAGGCTTTCCTGTGGGTATTTCTTGCTTGTTCTTCAATCTTTATCAAGTACCATCAAATATAATGATTAGTGCTAATTTGCTTAGTTCCCCTAGTTGTCACAAGCTTTGCTTCATCAAATGGCAAATGCCAGCCTGCACTAATTTAATTTACTTTAGCAGTTTTAGTGTCTTTGTGTGAGCTGGGGGGAATCACAGCCAACAAAACATGTCTGAGGAAAAAATTTTCCATGGCACCAGGGCTTCAACCAAAGCTGTCTAGTGATGGATCACCATGCACTTTTGAAAGAGAGGATATAAGAGCGGAGAGTTTTCTACAGCACATATTTTGCACATGCAGTTATGTTTAATGCAGTATGAAATATAAAGCTCCAGAATTTTCACCTCTGGATGGTACTTCATAACTGCAGACAAAATCAACCAGTGACAGAAAGAGGCTGTATGAAAGATCAGGGCACTATAAATTTCCTAAAATCTGGATTACCGAAGGAAAACATACTGTTTTTTCCTTCAACAGGGGGATTGTTTCCTTTTCCCACTACACAAAGACAAAAAAGAAATAAACTCTCTCTCTCTCTGAATACCTGTATGGTATCGAAAAGCACCCTCAATTTCTGATTAATTATTTGCTAAACTGTCTACACTGTGTTGTCTGTGAACAGTTCACAAAATTCTGATCCTCCGGCATGTGTTTATCTTTGGGCTGGACCAGATAGCTACGCAAACAGTTTATAGAGGAGATTATCTACAGTTACCTGGGGGAGTATTTGCCCTCTTTGTTTTATGTGGAGAAACAGTAAAGGCATGCATATACTTAGCACAAGAGAAAAATTAAAAGAGAAGCCGAGTACCCAGCTGGTAAATGATATCAACTACACAGAATGATTGCTGGGTTTGTGTGGATTGATTTTCCTGGGTGACCTGAAGCAAACACACCACCTGGAAACACTGACAAATGGCCATGTAGGGCAAAGCAGAGGAAGAGGAGGAACTTCTGACAACAAGAGGTTCTTTACTGAGAGGTTTGTCACGCAGTGGAACAGGCTCCCCAGGGACGTAGTTACAGCACCAAACCTATCGGAGTTTAAGAAGCGTTTGGACTGTGCTCTTAGTCATATGGTCTGAATTTTGGGGCAGACCTGTGTAGTGCTAGGAGTTGGACTCGATGATCCTTATGGGTCCCTTCCAACTTGAGATATTCTATGATTCTATGACTCTATGATTCTATGATTAGTAACTGCTCCAAAATCGTTTGGAGATAGCATACATAACTGAAGGACCTTCACTGAATGCCTAAGGAGACATGTTCCTGCAAATCATGTTACAGCAGTTTAAAAATTACCAGCCCTAAGGGTCAGCTTTCTCTCTCTGGTAAAGGCTACCTACTCTTGCAACTGAGATAAAGTAACTGTCCATGTGAGTTCTCCTACTACTTGCAAAGCAAAATAAATCATTACTGAAGGCAGTAAGAATGTTTGTCTACGCCCTTAGTCACAGGGGACCATTTAGTGATTCGGTAAAATTCCATAAACATCTGAGAGTTTGGATTTTTCGTTTCCTGCCACTTGACTATACAATAGCTGGAGAAGCTACCATAACCTCAGTCCCTCTTTTCTCACTTTGCTATTAGAGCTGAAATGTTCGCTATGCCCAAACTGACTTCTCTTAGACTACATATCAATACCATAAACTCACAGCTGCCCCAGTTTGAAAGGCAATCTCAGCCCTAGCTCTTGATATGTTGATGAACTGAAGTGGCCAGCAACTATGGCATCACTGAGTGAATGGCTTTGGTGAGAATTCATATGGCGAAGACATTAAGTAAGCCCCACTGGGATTCCTGATACAGGAAAATACTTAACTACTCAGTACTTCAGTGCTATTGGCAATGAAAAACACTCACTGCACTATTTTGTTTCTCAGACACTATGGCTCACGGAAAAACTAACTGAAATACTAAACACTTTTTTATGCTTCCTTTCACAGCTTTTTTGTCATTACTGTTGATAAGTTTATTTCTCCAGGAGTTAAGATCTGTCCCATTCCCAGCCTCAGTCAGACAAGTTATTTCAGCTAATGATTAGTCAAGTACTCACTTCACTGACCTGAATAACTTTTCAGCAGACTCCCACCATATTTGTCTTAGCTTCACAGGCAACGTGACCTTTTTTCAACTAAACTTCTATACCAAGCTTTAAAAGTTCAATGTTTTCTTTTGGTTCCCAAAACTGCAATCTTTTCATTCTTAGTTGTCTGGTTTTCCTCACAAGTTTTGTCTTTTTATGCTCTAATGAGGTAAGACAGTACCATGCAGTGAAATGCAGTACCTACTTTCTTACCATTAGTTAGACAGTCTTTTAAAATATCTATTAACTATGTCCAAAGAGTTTTGGCCTAATTCAAATATTTTTATTACTCCATGAAACTGAAGATATGCTGCAATAAAAGGTGGATGTTCCATGAGGAAACATCATAATTTAGGCTTCTGCTGTTATGCAAAAAAAAAATTTGTATTCTGTTCTTTACCTATGATGACTCAGTAATTACTGACATCTGTACATGCTCTTACTAACAATTTATCTAACCAAGGAATATTTAATGGACAGCTTTAATACAAAAAGTAACATTTTCTGGAGTGCATTGTGATAGGGTTTTCAAATCCAGCTGAATCATCAAAGAATATGTATTTGATTCATACCTATCTAAATGATAAACATGATTTTTAATTTGGTTTTCTCGCAACTGAGAAACTGAATAGAAATTCAGTTAAATTGTATGAAGGATGCTAATTTATTCATATTTATTACAAGACTAAAACTATCGCAGAATTTTTTGCATGAGGCTTTAACTCAGCTGCTTAAAGTAAAAACTCTTACAGGAAGGCCTCTGTGTCCTTCTCAGGTGCAACATTCATTGTTTTTCTTCCTATAGGCAATTTATTGCAGCAGTCTGAAGGAAGTCCAAATGAGAATCAGAGCCCTCCTGCATGAGGGAGTACTGAAATGACAAGACAGTTTCCACCTGAGACTGAATCCTGTTTTTCTGATGACTCTGTCCTTTCAGTTCTGTTGTATTTCACTCACTGCTTTCTTTTTTTAGAATGTGTTTTAACTGAAGCTCTAGGCAATGCCTTAAAAGACTTTCCTATTGTTCAAGCTTTATGACAGAGTAAAAAGCTAAGTTTTTTTCACGAACTCAAAACACACTTCATCTCTCCAGAGCTCCATATTAAAAAAGAGGTCTGACCAGGTAGTGAAAGCAAGGGAGTTAAGGAAATTTCAGCATGAATTGCAAGGTGCCTGATACACTGAGACAGGGTGCAGCCATCACAGAAAGTAGCGGGATCAGATTGTTGTCTGAGATGTAGGTAGTGGCAGTAGGGAGTGGGAGCCTAACGCTCAGTGGCTCCTTCTACAGTCAGTGGACAGAGAAATGCTTCTTTGAAGGGAAAATGAGATCTTAGATGGACTACCTGCCTTCTGAACATATCTGCCTGTCTTCATTAATCACAGAAGAATCCTAGAGAGTCCATGCTGCAAACTTCAGCATTCAGTTAAGTGCCTAAATTTTAGTGGGATGAAATCAGCCCATTGGTGAATTATTGGAACTGATTTTTTTTACATTTTCCTACTTAAAGTAGGTTTCCTGGTTTGTTTTTTAACCTGTCATGAACAAAAAGTTAAACTGATGGAGAAACTGAGAGCCAAGTATATCCTTACTATAACTCCATTAGTGTCAATGGAGGAGTTTTAATTCCACATAATTCATCTGTAAGATGTTTTCAAGGACCGTGTCTACAGAGCTGGAATGCCAGGCTTTAGCAATACATACCTGGCCAGCAAAGAGCACAGTCACACTTCCTTTCATGGCCTAGGAGGCAGCTTTCCCTATCCCCTGACAATTAACAGATGACACTGAGAATGCTCACAGGGAACAAGTCTGGGAAATTCTCCACTCGAAGGCAGAATGAGAGCAGCCTCCCCTCCTTATAAGTCTCTGGCTCTGACTTACGCTTTTGACAGCATCCTGTTAATGCTCAGCTCCAGGTTCTTATTCCTATAGTTAAAAGCAGGATATGTTTCATTATTCCTATACCTAGACTAGATGTTGCTTATCTAATACAAAAATGGTCCCTGACCATCCTTCAGTCTCAGTACAGGAGAAACCCTGCAGATTTTCAAATGGATGAGATATTTTAACCCTATTAATTAATCCTGTTACATTAATAATAATCTGCCACTAAAACTGCTCAGAAGTTGAGTTATAAGGCAGAATATCTCACAGAGGCTGGTATAGAAGAACACTGCTTCTGGCAATACCTTTTTCCAAGAGACCTCAACCAGTGATTAGACCCTACTGTTTTCTTCCATGGACAGTAGGTTTGGAAAATCCCTGTAATGTAGGAGAATGTCTTTATGCCTACTTTTCATTCACATATTTACTTCTGTAGAACTCTCAGGAAGACAGTACATTTTAAGACAACTTAAACAGTAACTATATAAATGAACGACTGTACAGAAACAATAAATAATTACCTTCAAGTGTTTCTCCCTCTCCAGAAAGGGCCTCTCCTGCTCCAGAGGCATACAAGGCAGACACAGTCAATGCATACCTAGTGGCTTCATCTAAGCCTTTCAGCACTTTAGAGGTAGTGTCACCTTTCACAGTCAATTCCTTAGTTTCACCTCCTGCGACTGGCGTGTAAGTTATAAAGTACTGCTGCACTTTGCCAGGAGCAGCGCTCCAAGACAGCTTCATTGTTGACGTTGTAGCATCAGAAACTTGCAGATTTCTTGGATTTCCTCGGACTGCACAATAGCAGATGTTGAAAACAAGTTGAAGCAAGCTTCGTCTCTTGGTTTATTTTTAAGTTACCACAACATGGGATTTAATGCTGAAAAAATAATTCTTGAATAGCCTACACTAGCACTGCTATCATATAACTTCACTGTAATCAGGATTGTACAATTGCATCCCCACCCTCCTTATGCAAAAATGCCCAATAAAGTCATTTTGCTCCCATTTTTTTCTGCTAAAACTACAGACTCAATCCTGGAACACTTATACATATTAGCACCTGAATATATGTTCAACTTCAACACACCAAGATCCACGCTGAAGTCACTGTCCGCAGAATCAAGCCAAAGACCAGCAATGAGATGTGAAAATAACACCTTATGGTTTCCTACAGAGCTATTTTTATGTTATTTTTTTCCAGTGTCTAATAAATTTAAAATACCAACAAAGTTTCACTGATGATCAGGGCATTCATAATGTCTCTGGGATCTTCGGATTTTGTTTAATAAGGCATGATACCTGTTAAAGGATCATACACTTTATGTCTAAGCCACAGTTAGGGCTACAGTGATAACTTTAGTAAATTAAATGCTTAATTCATTCCTTGCTTCCCATTCAGAAGCACAAACTGGGCCTGAACTTGCTGAAAAGAAACATAATTTACATCATTGACAATATGAAGAATCATAAGGACAATTAATTAAACATACAGGTAGATTCTTCACCCAAGTTTCCTTGCCATATTTGGTGTTGGAGGTTCAATATATTATGTTTGAAAAGGAAATATTACAGTTTAGATAAATTATATTGTTTTAGATTACCTCTCAATAAGGTTTGAGTAATTTTATAATTCCTTGTTCATCTGGGATAATACATATGGCCAAAATGGTTATTCTCTTTTCAGTGTGAATATGTCAACATGCAGGGAATTTTTCTCAAGCATACTATATACATAGCATTGATCACATACCTTCATCAGTTTTTGCATATCCATTCAGCGCATTCCCAGGCCCAGACTGATACTCAGCAATAACAGACACTTCATATCTTGTATCTGGAATCAAGTTCTGTAGAGCAGTTGATCTTTCATTTGCTGAGACAGTCACTTGTCTCCTTTCTCCTCCAGTAAGCGGTCTGTATACAAGCCTGTATCGCAGAACATTTCCTGGAGCTGGAGTCCAGCCAACTATAAAGCTATCAGTAGTTTCATCTGTTATCCTTAAGTTTCGAGGAGCACCTTTAACTACAAAAAATATACACATATAATTTGTACATATTTGCTTTCAATCAAGCAGTACATGAAGTGAAACCATTCCAACCATTTTAATAGCTCATCCCATTTGTCAAAACAACAGCTTACATTGTCATCCCATCCATTTTAAGGTACACAAACCATTAGTCATTTCTGAAAATTTAAGGCCAGAGTTACAATCAGCAGTGTAATGAAGTTGTCCCCAAAAGTACATTAATCCCAGTTTATACAACTACTTCTGAAACTTAAGACAGTCTGACTGTGTTTAGCATCGACAGCAGAACTTTAATATCTAGGGGACATTTGGGCATATTGTGTGGGGAATAGCTTTAAAAAAAAAATGTACAGATTTCACTGCTGTGGCCATTTGTTTCTGCACCACCTCCATTTACAGAGTTGTCAGATACATCTGACTACACACAGGCAACTCTCCTATTTCAAAGAAATAACCAAAGTAAATGTAACAGGAAAAAAAAAGACAAATAATTCCACTCCTTTAAGTTAAATTTCACAACAAAAAATATATTCAATGAAACGTGAGTTGCATCTACCGTTTAAAAAAGATTTCTGAATGAAGTCGCAACCTCAAAGACAAGAAATAGCTTGTTATCCCAGAACAAAAAAAAAAAGTGGTGGACCATCTAACTGAGCCTGGTCCTTGACAAAAGATACGGCTGTAACTCAGGCCTTTTCATATGAACCATTTCATATGAGTGGGTGCACCAAAGCAGGACTTGGCTATTCCAACATACGTTAAAATATAGTGTACTGCAAGTTGTCCAGCAGTATGTAGCACTGTCATTTAGACACACACACACACAAAAAGTTTTATTTTTTATTGTTTACTATCTAAAGTATAATTCAACTGGAACATGATATGCCAAAAGTGTTGTTCTTCAGTGCTCAAGTACAGACCTGTTAGGAGTAGAGCAATTACTAATCCTAGTTTTAAAGAGAAGAATTTGTTTTCTACTGATCAGAAACACAATTCTCAATTTAAAAATCTTTAAAAGACTGAAACCAAATTTAGTTGTCAAAAGAAGGCTGTCTGGCCCAAATTGCTAGCCAGATCTTCATGGAGAGCTGCTGACATTTACATGATTATAGAACTCAGTCTTCTCAGACATGTTAAGATTTCTTCAGATTAAAATGCTGACAATTATTTAAGGCAGTATCAATTGCAACATGGGAACACTGTTTATTTTTATTAAAGCTATTCCTTCTCCTGTCCCTTACACTCACAAGCCACATATTCTATCAGCCAAGAATTTGTCTTGGAAAAGGAAAGTTATGTGTGGCAAAAAGATTCTGACTGGTACAATCATGGAAATATGCACACCAACAGCGAAACCTGTATCTTCCAATCTTGCCATCCAAACTAAGCAAATTTATAAATGTGTATTTCTATCAAACCTAAGAGGAAAGTGCAATTAACAAATTTCCAAGCTGTTTCTTTTGCTCCCTTGGAATCACTTACATCATCAAAGGTCACTAATGACAGCATGGAATAACAAAACAGAGTGGACTGATATTAAAAAAAAAGCATGGCTTAGACTAGACTGAGTATCTAACTACTGGAATAGAAAATCAAAATTACTGTGATCCTTCCCCTTTAAATCAGTGGAAATGCATCTTGGCAACTCTGTCAAGAAAAAAAGTACAGCTACCATGCTTAAATTTACAGTCATTGATCACGTAAAGTCACACTGACATCAATGGAAGTTTTGAGTCAGTAAGAATTACTGGATCAGATCCACAAGGTTCTGTTGAAAAACACCTGACCAAAATCTCAGGCCCCCTTAAGTCTATGGCATATGAAACAGAATTTCTGTTAGTCTAAGTTAAAGATGTAGGCACAGCAAATTACATAGGTACATGCTTGACTTTAAATGTATTAAAGTCAACACACATTCCTGCAGCAGAGTCATGGTTATTAAGTGTATATTAAGATTAATACATGCCAATGAATTTATTATTTACAGCACAACACTTCATTCAAAAATAGGCCACTTCAGAGAAACAAAGCATCCATCCAACTTTCAGGGAAAATTAAATTCAATCTTAACAACTTAACACTGGCCGATTATTGGAATTTTATATCTTTACTAAATGCATTCAGACAGTAACGTTTATTCTCATCCCACATAACAGTACAGCTTCTCAGCCTTAGGTGGCTGCTCCACATACACCCATTCTCTCAGTGAAGCAATTTCTTATTTGAACACATGGCTCTTTTGTGTCTGAGAATAATGGAAGCCTACCTTCTAAGGTGGTTTCCTCTCCATCCAAGGGAGGGCCATCACCATCTTCATATTCAGATATCACACTGACTGCATAAGTAGTCTCAGGTAGCAAGTTGGTGAGAACTGAGCTAGTACTTGAAGCTGGTACTGAAACAATGAATTCATCTCCACCGACCGCTACTTTATATTTAATGAGATATGACAAAACCTCAGATCCAGCTGGAGACCAGCTCACTTTGAAACTGTCAGATGTAACATCAGAAAAGACCATATTCTTTGCAGGTATGTAAGCTGTATGGAAATAAAACATGCACAGATAAGACAAACTTTCTGGAATATTTTTTTAACACAAAATCTCTAAAATCAGTGAAAAACATCCCTCAATTATTCAATTTATTCTAATCAACAAGATATTTTGTTGTGCGTGCAACAGTACTTGTTTTCTATACTTGCTTCTGGCTATCAAATTTCACAAAGATGACACCTAGGTTGTCTCAAATGATGTGACAATGAGTAGAAGCACCAACTCAGTGATTTCTAGATCAAATGAGAGCAGTTCATCTAAAAAATATATACTCATGAAAACTTTAATAAATTACAGTCCGATAATCTCTCTTTCGCATGTCTCATGAACAGCAATAACATTTTGCCCTCAATGGGAACTAAGAATCCTTGTTTTTTTGCAGATCTAGATTAGAAATAGGACAAAATAAATCCCAGTATTTTTTCAGGAATGGAGTCAAAAGGGAAACAAGGAACTTGACATGAGGCACAAACACAAACCTGACATCCTGGGCTTGTTTTGGCTGGCCTAGTCAGCCTAACAGTGGGGATGTTAAGACTGCTTGAGCCCTCTAAAACAAAGGCTGCCTTGCTGGTTTGTTCCTCAAAGCTATCCTGAAACAAAAGGCTTATTTTTAAAGAGAGTGGGGTTTTCAGTACTGGGGACTATTCAACATTAGTGTTCTAATAAACATAAGTAGAGACACTGAGGGTGCAACTAATCCTAAGTAACTTTAGCTGACCAAAAGTTAGTCATTGAGAATTTTTTTTAAATAGTAAACATTATCCAAGCTCGCCAAATTTGTATAGATATGAAGACTTTCACATCCTACTTTATTTCAGGCTGTATAGTCAGAATGAGATTAATGTCACCTAACATAAGCTGTTTTATATTGCCTTGTCTAAGCCCATCTCTACAGCTGGGGAAGACAGAAGGCCAGTTTCAGAGGGACATGCATTTCAGTGTAAAAATGAATCAAATCACCTTCTGGAGGTGCCTACATTGCTTCATTGCCTTTAAAAACCTAAAATACAAGCTTGGATTAGCTACCTCATTTTGGACAGCTAAAGAATGGACCTAGTAAATAAGTTTTACTCAAGATGTAATTGAACCTCCTTTACTACAGTGTAAAAGCAAAGTACATCCACTGAGGTCATTCCAGATCAACACCCACTAAGTTTCTAGATACCGAGAAAGGGAAAAAAATATATTTCTCCAATATTTTTTCATCTTTATTTCTCTATTAATTTCCCCCTATTACTTTCAATGTGCTTGAAAAATGACAACCAAATCCCCAGCTATTAAAATTATCATTTGTATATGGTCAATTTCATCAACATCAATTCTTCTATGTAGCTACAACAATAAAACATTGGTTCACATTTTTTTTTCATTGCATTTTATGTATTTCTCTAAGTAATAGTAGTTACTTACATTTTTTCCTTATAGCAGCCAGTTCCTGCTCAATCCGTAGGCAGACAGATTGTGTAAGTTCAAATGATATTCTTTGGAAAGCATCAAAATCTTCCACTGTGTAAACATGGGTTTCAGCAGGAGGTGATGCAATTGCTTCTAACTCTGTACGCACTGCATCCTTCACACCAACTGCAAATATTTCTACATCTGCATCCCTCAGCTTTATTGCAGGTTCTTTAAAAGCATCTGATGATTTTCCATCAGTAATAAGAATCATGACTCTTGGCACATTTGGTCTTGATCCTTTGCTGGTAACAAATACTTTCTCCCTCACATACGTCATCGCTTTGCCTGTGTTGGTAGATCCACCTCTGTAGGGGAAGGTGTTAATAGCCTGAATTATATCTTCCACTCTGTTGTATCTGTTCAAAGAAAACTCCATATGGGGATCTCTGCTGTACTGGACAAGACTTATCTGTACTTTTCGAGGCGATATCTCAAAGCTTTTAACTAACACTTCCAAAAAGGCTCTTACTTTAACAAAATTGGCGATACCAATGCTGTAGGAGCCATCCACTAAAAACACAACATCAGCTTTTACATCCACACCACGTGAGCATTCTGTAAAGAAAAAGAATCACCGCTATAAACAGGTATTCAATAGCCACAGCATTTCAATTGCATCTGTATCTTGTGCATTATATCCAGTTGTTTATGAAGGAAATAAACCATTCCAAGTAAAGCTCTTTCTTATAAACAATGAAGGTATGATACTAAAGCAAGCGTCAGAAGTTCAAACAACAAAAAGCTACTGTGTGCAAATAACACAGTAGTTCCTAACTCACCCACTTGAACTTTTACTTGTTGTGTTTTTTCCATTATAGTTATTGGCTCACTGGGGGTCAGTCCTTTCATTGCAAAAACATTAATTTGATACTCTGTGTCTGGAGAGAGATCTTTGACATTCAGAGCAGTAGTCTGAGGACCCACACTCAGTGCATGTTGTTTTCCACCAGCTATCATTGGAATGAACTGTACCCGGTAGCCAGTTATTTGGCTTGTGGATGGATCCCAAGTGATCCTAACAGATTTCGAAGAGATCTGAGCAGCTACTAGATTTGAAGGAGGCTCCACCACTGAAAGAAATTAAAAGCAAAACCCAAAATATTATTTACAATTATAAACAGATTTCCTTGCACATTTTTATTTCCGAAATAAATTTAGTCACCTTTGCTTAATCTTTACTAAAAATCACATCTATTTTTAGCATAAATAAACACAAATGAATTACAGGAAAGTCCACATGGGGCATCAGTGAGAGTTTAGAAATATAAGCAATGCATTTGTAGTACCCCAAGTGTAGTAGAAGTTCCAGGAGAAATGCTGTCTTGCTCTAATCCTGTTTCAATCAGAAGTGAAAGCTACATCCACAGGAACACAGTAGAGGGTCTGAACAAATACAGACCTGAGCACAGCTCTATGAAAGCAGAGTCATCCCTGCTGCCATTCTGGGCAAAGAATAACTAGTTACTCAGAGTCTTACGAAGCCAGAAAGTTGCAATGATACAGCTTGGCATCTGTGTTTTTTTCAGCATTCTCCAGTTTTCATTCCTTGGTTCTTAACCTATTACACATTCTGCCCCTTCACCAAGCAGATTTTTCCTTTTGCTACATTTTTCCATAGAAGTGAAGCCAGTGTCCAAGCTGACTGTATGAGACTCTGATAACTGAACATCACTGTGTTGCTCTTGAAACTACGGAATAATGGAGCCATTCCAAATCTACTGTCACATGTTCTGCCCTCCTGTATTTAAAGGCACAAAGCTGAAACCTGTTTTCCACACTTGCTAAATGAGGTAATGGATCAAATTCAAAAAACAAAGCAAAGGAAGTAGGGCTAGTCCCCTTAAACATGCATCAGAATAACTTGACATCAATAAATGCCTTTATATAAAGTATCTCACCTTCTTCTCCACTAACCAATTCACCCAGCTGTTCATCAACACCAGAGCACACTTGCAAGATAATTTCATTCTGTATATCTACAATTCCATCAAAATTAGCCACATTGAACACATGTTTCAGTGAAGGCTGAGATGCAATTAGCTTGAGTTCTTTTGCATCTGCTGCTTTGATTCCTAGAAGTCACAATAGACAGGACCATGTTAAGTGGCTGTAAAATACAGACATCTGTGAATGCATTCATAAAGTATCAGAATATCCTGGGGGTAAAGCTGAGTTTAATTCAGTTCTGTCTTCTGTCATTATCAATAACCAAACTACTAAATAAGTTAATGCAATGAGGTAATATACTCCATTTTCAACTTGAGAAAATAATATGGTACCTTCAGTAAGGCCAAGGGTCAAACTGCATTTGCCAACCTCCTTAGTCTCCATGTAAGAGCTACAGAATTACTATCAAGTTAATGCAACTGGTATGTTCCATTCTGGAGGTTATAAATGGCCCGTTTCAAGGCACACAAACATGAAAAGAGTGGTATAGCAAAACTTTAAACCCAGAATCTGTAAAATGTATAACTTGCTGTTTTAGGAATGCTAATCTCTCAATCATTCAAAAAACTCAACATACCCAAAGAAAAAACTTCAACTCCTATGTTGCGAAGCTCTCTTGCAGGGATTTCAACTTCATCTTGAGCTTTTCCATCCGTAATGACAATTGCTACTTTGGGAAAGCCTTTTCTTGCTCCAGCAGACTCAGTGAAGGTGTTTTTAACCAGGTAATCAATAGCCTCACCTGAAAACAACACAAGTTATGTTTTTATTAGGCAGGAATGAATTAGGATTTAAAGTAAATTTCTAGTAAAAAATTAAATGCTGCATATGTGAGAAATCTGTACCTGTCATTGTGTTGCCACCTTTGTAAGGTATCCTTTTAATTGCATCAATAAGATCACTTCTTCTGAAATACTGATTTAAATTGAACTCTGTTCTTGTATCTGAACTATATTGAACAACTCCAACTCTTGTCTTGTCTTCCCCAATGTCAAAAGCTGATACAAGGGCAACCATGAAGTCCACAATATATCTGAAGTTATTTCTCCCTACACTCCATGAACCATCTACCAGGAAAACTAAATCGGTCATTGCACTTATGGAACACACACGAACACACACACACACACAAAAAAAAAAAAAGAAAAAAAAATCTTTGTTAGCAGATGAGCAGTTGCATTCTTACAAGTCAGTGAGAAAAGTCTGACAGAAACATAGAAAATAAAAGTCAAAACCAACAGATATTGAATAGACTCATATTCTTATTTGGAATATCTTACTTGGGGAAGCATTATTCACCTAGATGAAGACAGATAAGAGCCTTTTATCTGCCATCACCAAAAGGGAACTGTCACCTAAAAACTCAATTTTGAGACACCTCTCAATCTATTTCACAAGTTCTGTTCTCCCACAGCAGATGACAACTCACACATAAAACTTTTTGAAACAGTTTGATGTTATGGGAACAAATCGTTTTGCTACCATTTCTGCTTTCCATCTTTATCTCCCCATAATAGCTGCACATTTTTTTCTGCAATGCCTTGTATCCACAAGATGATGTCTTCTGTTGATAAGACTAAGACACTCATGAATTTCCTTAGATTAGTTGCATGAAATTCCAAGTTTCAGAACTGCTTTGCACCTCATCCTTTCAATATGGCTACAAATTCCTTCCATCCCAGTCTCTTCCCAAGTTTTCTTAATTCTGGACAATTTTAAAAGCTAACTTTATTGCTAAGTAACAAAGGAACACAGCACAACTTTATAGGGCCCTGGAACCAGATCTAACTCATCTCTAAAACATCAGATAAACTGAAAGACAAAACATCTTACTTTGTAATTGAGCCTCAACCTTCTTTTCCTCTGGTATCCCCGGACCACCTGTCTGAACTGCACAGAGCACAACATAGGCAGAGTTAATGGAGGTAATTAGATCAATTTGTTAACATCAAAGAAAAGTGTGTAAGGAATTCGGGACACAAATCTGACAAGCCTCAAAACGTGAATACATACATGCAAGCTATGAATACATCTGCTGTAACTGTAGAATTGATGACATAGCATTCAGGGCAGCACAAAATACAGAAAATACAATAATTAGGAATCCTCTGTACTTGTACATCTCTAAGCGATATCCCAAAAACTAACTGCAACATCCTTAGATGAAATACCAATATTACCCCTCTCTAACACATAGGGAAACTCATCATAAGTAATTTTCCTGTGGTTGTTTGGGTAGCCTGATACATGTGACAAAATTTGTCATAGAATATAGTCTGCTGTGTTTAACTTACAATTATTAAATATGAATGATAAAAATTTCAAGTCCGTATTTGGTTTTTGTATATACATATAATGTCACATTTAACTGCTTGATGAAAGCAATTAGGTTTGTTGTTTTTTTCTTCTTCACAGAAAGCCAGTCAGATTCATTTCTTAATTGAGGTCAATGACAGTCTTCCCTTTGAATGCAGATGCTGTTAATAAGAAGTAGGTCTAGTTCAACAAAAAACAGTGGTCTCCTGAAAAGAACTCTCTATGAGTTGTCAGACACAGTATATCTATGCTAGTTTCCTCTTATCTCTGCTCCTGCAATGAACTATGCTTAACGCAAAAAAAAAGGTCGTTTGTGCAGCTATATCTGACCAGAGTTTAGGTATGTGACAATATTTTGTTGAGGAACTGGAACAATGCCAAGTTCTGTGAACGGCTGGTCAGTTATGTTATTTGGTTTTCTAACTGGTCAGCAGCAGGCTCAGCATGAGCCAGCAGTGTGCACTGGAACCAAGAGGGCAAACCGCATTTTGGGATGCATTGAACTCAGCATAGCCAGACGGTCAAAAGAGGTGATTCTCCCACTGTATTTAGCATTGGTGCAGCCTCAACCTTGAATATTGTGTGCAGTTCAGGGCTCCACAATATAAAAAGGATGTTAAGATACTTGGAAGTGTTCAAAGGAGGGCCACAACGCTGGTAAAAGGAATGGAAGGCATGTCCTATGAGGAGAGGTGGAGGACACTTGGGTTGACTACTCTGGAGAAAAGGCTGAGAAGCGACCTTGTTGCTCTCTGCAACTTCTGAGCAGGGGAAGTGGAGAGGGAGGTGCTGGTCTCTGCTCCCTGGGAACTTATGACAGGATACGCGGGAATGGCACAAAGCTGTGCCTGGGGAGGTTCAGACTGGATGTTAGGAATAAATTCTTCACCATAAGGGTGGTCAAATACTGGAACAGGCTTCCTAGGGAGGTNCCTTCCAACTGAACTATTCTACTCTACTCTACTCTACTCTACTCTACTCTACTCTACTCTACTCTAAACTGTTACATGTACTTACTTGTCAGTTGGCCAAAAACAGGTAGACTCTCCTCTCTCTCATCATAGGAAGCTATTGATACAACATACTCTATATCAGGTATAAGATCTGATAAGACAGTTTGGGTAGTGCTAGGTGAAAGAGTAAATTCTTTAGTTGGTCCATCTGCAATAAATATATAAAACAGTTAATGTAGTGTTTAAATCCAGCAATATCAATAATGAGTTGATAAAAAAAAAAAAAAAAAGCAACAGAGAATAATGTATCTAAATATCGATGACAATTTTAGAATGATACAATTTCTTTTTTCCTGAAATATTTTGTAACATGAAACTTCAAACTAACCTCTTTTCAGTAGTGAAAAGATTACTAAGGTGTTTAATAAATTCCAGGAAATTTGAAACTTAAAATGCACATACAAAATGTACTATAATTTAACAAATCATGGTCCGGTTCTGATCCAGTATCAGATTTACGCTGATTATTTCTCAAAGTGAAATAGAATAATGGGTGTCTTACACAACCATTATTATGGCCACGTTATGGAAGTTACATGACATCACTGCATCACTACCTGACATATGCAATATTTACCTTGGGAGAAGTAATTGAAAGAAGTACAATACAATTCCCTAACTTTAAGCACAGACCTAACTAAAAGCATAGAAGAGTAGCGGACTAAGGATTTTACCTTCTTCTTGTTTCTTCAAATGAAAGCAACCAACGCTTATTACTTGCAGTCCCCAAAGGGTAAATGCTAAGCTAAGAAAAACTCTAACTTGGAACAGTCACTGCTCCTTCCTCTATGCCCTTTGCTGCTACCCAATCTTGATAATAAACTTCAGAAAGATGTCAGTAGCTGTTCTCATACCTAACTTAAAGTTAGGTAATAAGTAAATATTACTATTACTATTAATATTAATATATTAATAAATTAATAAGTAAAATGAACCCAAGTTTTACAAAAACTGAGTAACAACATTTTATAGAACTCACCATTTGTTGGAACTATAGTTATCCTGTAACCCACTATTGCATCTGGTGGCCTTTTCCATGACATTTGAACATTATGTTCATCTATAATTGTAAAATTCAAGTCTGACGGTGGATTAACTGCAAAAGATTTATACCAGGTGGATGTTTAAAAGTTTGAACAAGCTTTGGCAAATGAATAAATAAAATAATGTTGAGCAAAGCTTACTAAAATTGTCTTTGCATAAATTTGTTTCCAACAAATATAAAGATATGTTGTTGGAAAAAGAGTAAAATAAAAGCTGACAAAATATGACAAAACATCAAAGAGTATACGCATTACAGAGGACAGCACAGAACATATGTTTCTTGAGTTGCCAAGACATTCAAGAATGGCCAGCAAAATCAAGCACAATAGAAAACACATTTGGATACATGTACAATGAGTTCACAGATAATCACCACATATGCAAACATTTCACATAACAATTAAAGGAAATTTTTGTACATGCTGGGTGCAATCCGTACGAGCATGCCAAATCACAACCTGCTTACAATATCATGAGATCATTTAGAACATTGAGAATACAGCACTCTTCTTAATTAGACATCAAAAAATTGATCAGCTTTTGAGTATAGTCTCTGCACAGTCATATTTCTTATCAATTTCACTGAATCTAGAAACCTGGCAGAGAAAAAAATATTCTTAAGAATACAGGGAAAGTTTGGGCATTTAATGTTCAGTAAAAGAATTTCTGCTAGGGTCTAGATAAGAGTATACACGTAACATGTATATCAGTAATAATGATATACTGATGTATCATTTTATCTCAAAATAAGGAGAACTCCACCCCTTGGTTCCTAGGAGCCACTAAAGTGACATACTTTGCATATGGCTGCAAAGAATGGATGAATTAAGGGGTGAATAAATGGAATTTATTCATTTATTATTATTTATTTATTTTAATCCATTTATAAATGGATTGGAATTTGCTGAAATATTTGAGCTGATGTGAAAGCTCACAAAAATAAGATTCTACGTGTTTACACCAGATTGTTGTACAAATTCAAAGGTGTAAACTAATGTTTTCATGTTCCCTTTGCAGCAGGTGTACCCATACTAGTAGTGGCATTTTATGTTAAAATGCCAGTATGGTTCCATATAACACAATGGTTAATTATGAAAAGACAACATCAAAGTATATTTATGGACATTTATTTTACAGAATCTATAGAAAACAGCAAAGAGGGCACCAGTGATCTGAACAAATGACTGCAAATAAAACTTATAGGAGCTGATGACAGAAGTAACTGAACAGTACAGAAAGAAATAGTTTACATACGCTATTTTGCAGCATCATGCATATGTAAATGAAATGTTGATTATTATTTTTTTAGCTTCCCACGATGGACAGAAGCCTCCATGTACAAGGTTCACTACACAAAGACGTTTCATAAATATTTTATAATGATATTCTCTTTGTAAAATTGTCATGCTTATTCATGCAATATTTTACTGACTCACTGTCAGTGCATGGTAGGTGTATTATTTATTATTGTTTAAATAGGTCTACAAAGTAAGATTAGATCCAGCCATACTTTCCTTTACTACTGCAGACCATTTTGCAGGCGTTCTTAACAGACAGATCTTTCTCTCTTTCATGGAAGATCTCCATCATAACTCAAATAAGACTTTTGGTTTTGAGCATAATTTGAAGAGCAGATCAAGAAATAAATGCTAGACTATATGCTTATGAAAAGACACTGTCCAATTCCAATAAGTAATATTGAACTTAAAAAATGGAAACAAATTGTGTAGACATTTTTTTTTCCTTTTACTGTCATTTCCAACCATAGGATAATATGGCTTTGTAATACTGATACAATAGATACACTAGTATTGAAGTAATTGTTATTTTTCCTGTTGTCCATACACAGGCAGTGAGATTAGACCATTAACCTGCATGCACATTTTATTCATCATTCAGTTTATGAGTATCACAATGCTAGAGACAGCGGGGTAGTTACTTAGTATCAAAATCATGCAACACATGTTAATAGTAAAATACATTTAGGTAATAAGAATATCATTATAAAATATTGTTTCAGTAGCAATGGCTCAGGACAAATTTAATGCAAAGGCAGAGACAACTGACCTGAGCATGCTTTTAAAAAAAAATTCAGTACATGGAAAAAATAGCGCCACCAACCTTGCAAGTAAATTGGCATGTTGCAGCAGAGACTTTAGGCTTTAACTGCTGAAGGACAGCAGCAGCCCAACTTGTTGATATCCAAATGACCGGATTCCAGATAAACTGAAAAACTGACTGTGAGGAAAAGTCTTCAACATTTTAATGGATTTTAATCTGTTTTATGAAAATTCAGATGTGGATCTTGGCAGTTAAAAAGAATAGTAGATCGATACATATTTAACATATTCATTCATCCAGGTGTTCACAGTCTTTTACAACGGTGTTGCGGGGGACCTCAGAAAGTCCCCTTGTGCATCCCATGGCCAAGACAAAATCAGCCATCCCATGTCATTCCTGACATGGTTGCTCAGATCATTCTTAAAGACCTCCACCTCTGGCAAAACTGCCAGCTTCCCATGGAAATTACTCCAATGCCTCACTCCCTTTATCATCATAAAGTTATTCCCCACACCTAAGCCTTATCTTTGTTGCTGCAGTTTAAATCCGTTCATTCTCAGCCTATGGCTGGCTCATCAAACTAAAGCACTGAACGCTTCTCCCATGGAAATCCAGAAAGGAACTCTGCCTGAGTGAAGAAAGGCGAGTTTGGATCCAGTGTCATCAAAATGTCTTCTGGATGGCCTGTGAGCTTTTGATACTCCAACACATGCTCCAAAACATCCACCGTCCTGCACATGGATTGAATTTCACTCATGTGAAACTGGCTGCAGGATCAAGACCAAACCATGGTCATATGACTGAGAGCAGTAAGTCGATCTGAAGTACAGCAAAATATTTAGGTGATAAAAACCTTATTGTCATCATCAAACAGGGCAACTGGTACTCCACCAGGTGTCCACAAAACTCTTCTTCCAGAACAGAATTAACCACTGGAAAAGCAAGACAGCTGCAATATGGAATCAAACCAAACCACTAGGAACAAAATGGCCCTGGCTCTGGTGGGAGTTTGTTCCATTGCAGGGACAAACCTTAAAACTCCACTCTACAAAGGCTTAAGCTCTAGTCAAGCAAGCAGTCTTGATGTAGGACTACCTGCCTAAGTGAAGTTGCGCATATGCATACGTACGGTGCCATGACAGTGCTGATCATTCTGTCCGGGTGCGTATCAAAATCCAAGACAAACCTCTCACTGACTTGTCAAGGTACAGGATCATGATTGTAATGTGTGACGATATTACCGTATGCCCTTCATACAGTGATCCCACTGTTGCTGTACAGAAATGTATGGCTCCCCCGCAGGCTTCCAGTGTAGTGAAAACTTAACTTGCTGTATGATAATGTCAACTTTTAATGTTTATACAGTGTTAACTTCCACCACTCCTAGAACTATGATAGTTTCCTCCATTGTATATCCTATCTTATGCACCACAAAAGAAAAAAAAAAATCAGACATAATATATTTCATTCACTCTTTGTATTATATGTATATATAATAACGGTATATTTTCTGAAACAAAAAATAAAGAACAAAGCATCTTTCTCATGTTATGTATGTTTTATATTAGCTTGTATGACTTAACAGGTGATACAAGCCTAACATGCAAAAGTCTACAGCTTTTTACAGATAACACAATGTGACTGCTAGAGGATCCCCATGGATATCTTAACAAGATAGAAGGAAAATACAATCAGCAGATCATGCAATTTAAATCTAGAACCAGTCTTAAAAGTAATATAATTTGGAAGTAGCTGCACTCCACAATTCTTATGTGAAACGACTCGATCACTGGAAAAAACTAACACTAATTAGCACGTAAAATAACATATTAGCTCATGTTAAAATAACATACAGGCCATGGTATTTGAAGAATAAGGCCACTTGCTCTCACTGAGATAAGACCCACTGAAGCTGGAAGAGGCCAAAACGCCTCATCTACTCTTTTCTTCATATATGGTGTGAAGTTCACACAACTAAATAGATCATGACCCTAGGCAAGCTCCTTTAAAGTCAGTCTTGCCAATCTGAAGGGGAGAAGGAATGAGCTATGGCTTAGCAATGTAGTAAAGAACAGCTTCTCAGCCTTGCTAGATATTCATTGCCAACAACACAGAAACATTGCCATCTGTATGACTTCATTTTTTTAAATTTTATACATATATGTGAAATTTCTTCAAAATACAAGATATGTAGCTCATACAAGTGTATTTTGAAAGAAAATCAGTTAAATGTGTATACTTACACGTATAAAGATGTACGTAACTAAGCATAATTGCATATATATATGCACACTGCATGCATTAATATTTACCAAATATTCGGCGAGTTTGTGCATATATATTTGTGTGCATATATGTAGATGCATAGACACACGCATACACTGCTTCTAATGTTAATTAGAATTAGGAAAAACAGGGAGTAATAGTCACTGTCATGTATATACAAAGTACACCTTCATGCTTCAGTCTACATGGTTCTCTCTTTAGGAGTTTGAAAATCAACAGCTAATTTAGCAAAAGACAGAAATCAGACATCAAAAGGTAATAAACTAATGGTCTCACCAACCAGTTCCAAAGACGATTAGGTGGCTAACCTTAAAAGTTTCAGCCATCCTGGGTCATTTCTAAACCATTCGGTCTAGGAAAATTACTGCATTCAGCACAAGCTTTATTGCATGAAAAACTTTCTAATCCTCTGTAACTGCTGTGCTGCAATTATTTGTCACTTACTGTATTGCATGTCCTTGAGACAGATCCTTCATTTGACAAACCTTTTCCTACACCACACAAAGGTCATACACTTGGCTCGGCGATGCCCTCCTTCCCTATCCCCTAGAAAAAAGACTTTCCTAGGTCTGAACCAATTCCTGAAACATTCAAAAGTCAGAACCACCACATGCTCAGTGAGGTCATACAGAACTGATGACGTCCTTATTCCTTTTTTGGGCCTTTGAAAATCCCTCGGTATTAGCAAATGCTGCACACTACACAAGCCACGACATCGTAACAGCACTACCTTGAGATTATAACAAACAGGTTGTTCGCATACTAATCTACTTGGCTTAACTATGACTAAAATAATGAAAACATTCTCTTCTAGCAGAAGGACACAGATTTCCCCCTGGCTGTATGTGATCACAGATGGAAAAAATACTGTGAGAGAAAGAATTCTGGACACAAGGACATATGCAAAATGCACTGCAGTATTGCAGTGCTGGACTAAAAGGACAAGAAATAACTTAATTAAAGCATAAAATACATCATCATACACAAGAAGTTTAAGGCCAGAGAGAGACGTCAGAAGGACTGCTAATTAAAACAAGTACAATTTCATTGTAAAAGAAAAGCGCAAAAACACAGAGCTTGAAAACAGATTTGCTTCCTTGTCTAGGATAAACAAGCAACTTCCCCAGTGAAATGCCATGAATGCATTCAGACTATATGTTGGTTTTACCCCCTCTACTGCCATAGTAAATGTCCAAACAGAAACGCCTGCTTTGCTATATCTCTGTAGAAAAGCTCTAACACCATTACTGCACCTCACTGCTTTGCCAACAGCAACAGAGCACTGCTCTCACGAAGGACTCACAGAGCAGCTGTGATGCTGATGAAGAACAAGTTTCATTCTGGAGTATTTAGGAATGTGAACAGCAGTATCAGATCAACACGAGATCTACTGCCAGGAAAAAAAAATGAAAGCTGTAAGAAGGCAGAACAACAGAAGAACTTTGTTGTGCCTTCCTTCTGCCTTCACGTCACCTTCCCATCCCATGTCAACAACCTTGACCACATCATATGCCCTTCTCCCTTATCACCCTCTGACTTTTTCATCCCACCAAGTGCCTGCACATAACTCGGGGAAAGATGTCAAAAAAGGCACTAAAGAAGCACAGTCATACAACTGTACTAGCATTAGAAGCCTGAGACAGGACTGGTGGGGAGAGGGCTTTGGCACAATGTGATGTGGAAGTTGGAGGAACAGACTAAAGGGACACTCGTAGGAGAAAGTCAATTCAACAGACAGGAGTTAAGTTGGAATGAGACCAGAATCAAAGTAAGTAAGATACAATATGCAATGTACAAAATGATGCAAAATTGAAGCACAAAGTTAAAACGGTGCAGAAGGATGGTCAGCATTGTCCAAACAAACAAACAAAAAAAAAACACACTGCAAAAGGCTTTACAACAGCAGTTCTCACCAGAGCAAGTCCTAAGGTATTTCTAGTTTTGAATTTCTATTTTCAGCACCACTATTTCTCACTGCACTTCCTACTCAAGACACTTCCCTGGTCTTACTTCAAAACCTTGGAGCTATGAGAAGTTTCTCTTAGAAAACCAGTCCCTGTAGGTTATGCATTTTATTTAATACAAATTTCTGAATGCAGAGCAATGTCATTCCTACCCAGGAGTGCTCCACAACTCACAAGATCAGGCTCTCTCCATTCTGCTTAACATGCTTCACAAAAAGATCTAAACACACATGGCCAGCTTGACTGGTAATGTATCTACTTTCACCCTTACGAAATAACTGTGTGCTTCTCCAATACGTTCTTCTAGCTTTCATTAACAGTACTCAAACTATGACTGTTTTAGTCCACACCACAGCTAAATAAAACACCTTCACTCATATTTTGAAATAGCCCACTGCATAAATGTAATCAATGGCGCAGGACAAACGCAACATCGCTCAAACTCCGAACAAGCTCCCTCCTAAAACAGGCAAGAACGTGCAAAAACATCCACTCCCTTCTTCCATCAAAACCAACCATACACTTCCTCTGCTTTCCCCGGCACAGTGGTCCTGCTTTTGAAATGCAACTCTGAAATGACTTTAAATGACCTTTTTGGTTCTTCAGCCAACAACAACGTAGCGTGAGAGTGAGGCAGCAGGCTGATCCTCTCCTAGGGTGACCAGATGTTGTACTAGTAGCAGAAATGCTTTATCTTCCAGAAAGCTGGTCTCCTTTACGCCTGCGTGCCCCATGTTAGCAGTGCAGCCGCAGGGGGAGACATCCCGGAGGCGTCTGTGACACGCCATGCTATCAGCCAAGAGGACCAGGTCCAGACACAGGCCATGATTAGAGAATTTCTTTCAGCCCAATACAAAAAGAGGAGGAGGGGAAAAACTGAATTACCAGACACAGGCTTCTGTTTTTCCCAGTTCAAACCCAGGGTGCACCCTATGATGGAGCCAGGTCCCAGAGGTCAGATCAAGCCATTTCAGCACAGGCCATCCAGCAGGGCCTCGCATCATTTTATTTCTGCTGGCAGACACTGCCAACAGAAATGCTGTTACTACGGCATGAGCCATTTGGCCCACACAGAGGAGGTTACCCCAAACTTGATGTTAATCCAACAGGGTGGCAGAGACACCATGGCAAGAGGGCAAGACCAGGCCAGTGTGTCTTCCCAGGTCTTCATCCCCCCGGCAGCAGGACGCTGCCACGGGCTCACAGGGACCTCCAGTAAGACGAGGGGCCCATGTGGAGGCGGAAAGAGGAGCAGGAAGAGGACAAGGAGGAGGAGAAGAAAAAGGCTGCTTTGGGGACAACGGTGCCACACGCATGACAGAGCTGCAGGGCCCATCGGCCACAGCGGGGCCTGGCCCAGGCCCGGCCGTCCTTTGGCAGGCATCTCCCTGGGGACATGCCCCAGGCCGGGCCCACCGCAGAGGCCGAAGCATCCCTGAGGAAGGGTCGGGCCGCCCCAAGGGCTCAGCCGGGGGTCGCCCCGCCGAGCAGGGGCGGCCAGGAGGCCGTCGGGGGGGAGGCGAGGGGGCCGGCCCAAACAAAACACACAGGCGCAGAGAGCCAGACTCTGTTGGAGCATTTTATTTCAGAGCTGTGGGTGGTTGGGTGATGGGTTTCTCGTTTCCTCTCTCAACACGACTAACCGCAACTGCACAGCCCGGCAGCTCCAGCGGGCGCAGGGCAGCGGCGCGGGCCCCGGCGGTGCCCAGGGCTCCTTGGGGCGCTGCGTTCCCCCCGGGGCAGCCGCCGGCCCGCGTCCCGGCTGCAGGGCGGTGTGGACAGCACACCAGAGAGACAGAGAGAGGGAGCTACGTTTCGGCTGACCAGCCGGGAGAAACAGAGCACAGAAGGAGCTGGGCAAGGAAGGAGAGGCGTTTCTCTGAAGGAGAGAAAGAGAGAAGGTGAAGGAGTGACACTCAAAAACAGAGAGGGAGAGAGGCGGCAGCTCGGGCTTGGTGGGAGGTTATCTCATTGGGGGGCACCCCGCGCAAAGAGGCAGGGGGGACGGTTACCTTCAGCCTCGATGGAGGAGAGGAGGGCGGCTGCGCACAGCGCAGCCACCGCCGAGCACAGCACTGTCTTCATTTCTGCCCTTTCGGCTCACAACAACATGAATGAATCTGCAGCGGTAGGGGGAAAAAAAGGAAGAAAGAAGGAAATCAGTCTCATGGATTAGAGGGTTGCGTGGGTGTATTCATGAACCACAAAAAAGATGAACCACGGATTTCACTTTGTTCCCTTATCCCCAGCCCCCACCCATGGGACCAGGTTAAAACGTCTAGACTTGAAAGTCGTCCAAAACTGTGACAGATCTGCATGACTAACTGGAGAGTCTAGTCTAACAATAATGCGCCTTTTGTTACTGAACCCTTTCTAATTACGGTAAGCGCACAGCGTTGACCTTGTTAGGGTTAATTCGATCGGGGAAGCGCAGTGAAGATCCGTGCCTCTGCATGGCAGGAGCCAGAAGGGAGCTCCATGACCTCATCACTGAGTGTGATGATAGCTAATTCAGAGGTCATTTCTGCCTTGAATCAACCAAATGTCTCTTTCAGCTGGGGATTTTATTCAGCTCCTTTTTCATAACTGTTGAAGCACTTAGTTAGCTGTGTTTTAGTGGTCTCAAGGCAGTTTGGAAACTGTAATAAAAGTTTTTTTGAGGCATTCTGCCTACGAATGTGCTATTCTTCATTTCTCGAAGGTCTGAAATAGATTATACAGAAGTGTGTGTAACACAACTGAAACCTGACACGTCTGTCTAGCCATGATGTTTCAACATCTGATAATTCATTTACACATTCTGAGACAAAATAGGTTTAAAATACACTACAAAGAGTAGGCAAGCGAAGGAGTCTCACAACCACTGCAGGTTGTCTAGCAAAATAGGTAGGATTAGTCCAGTTTAATGGACTAATAGTTGCAAGCAGCTATATCTCTTTAACTGTCTATGCTCAAAGTCATGTCAAACTGCTCCCAATTACTTCAGCAAAATTTCCAAAAGATTTTTCTTTTAAGTAAGGGCTACATGGCCCTCATTCTGTATGCATATAAGTGTTTCCAAATTTTGTTTTTTAGCTCAGCAAGTAGGGGAGGGGTAATTTGTTTGAAAAAAGCCATAAATGCATCATATATCATACATCATAATTAGGCTGGAGGAAAGAGAACTCCACAAGCAATTAGGCAACAGATTTTATCAGGAAGGTGCCAAGAGCAAAACAAAAGAAAAATACATAAATCATTAGCCTACAGAAACAGCTGAAGGCGAAAATATTCTTCTGCCATCTAGAGAACTAACCAGCAAGGCACATTTGGTGGGTAGACGCTACCAAGATCCAGGAATGCCTTTCCCGGTTATTGACACCAAGCTTAACAGGCTTCTGTCGGGCATCTGCCGGGCAGCTGGATATACTTGCCTTAGCCAACTGCTTTTACTGCACATAAAATTACCAAAGAAAAACTAAGCAATCAATTCAGTCCAGTGATACCTCCAGTGGGTGAACAGAAGAATAAAATCGACCGCAACGAGTTTCTGACACTAACACAAGGACCAAGGTTAGCATTAAATTGCCCTGAAAGCTCCAAAATCCTATCACCGCTCTGCGTGGGAAACGGCTGTCCCTGAGCACTGTTTGCGCATTCTGCAGTGAGTTTAAGGACCGCATAAACTCAATGTTTAAAAGGACTTTTGTCCTGGAAATCTTGTGTGGGCTTGGAGTGCCATCTTTTGATCCTTTAGAAGAGCAACAAAAATTACTCATCTAGCAAAAGCATCTTGGAGTTCACCACTGCTGCAAGTCTACCATTCCTGATCTACATTTTTCTTTCGTGCAATAAGACTTCTCAGCCAAAGCATTCATCTGCCCGCCTAGAAACCCTTCGTTCCCTTCTCTCAAACATAGATGTGTGAAAGAAAGCCTGGAGGTGGTGGAGGAGAGGTCCTTGCGCTGGCTCAGCAGGGACAAAAGCAGCCTTTGCAGCACGACTAAAGGTTTTACCTTAAGAGACCACTTTAAAAAAAGAACAACGGGCCGTCGCCAGTGCCAGTCCGACCTCGCACTAATTCAGACTCCCAAAGGTTAACCAAAGCATTTCCAAACCGGGCGGCGAGCAACATTTACCACTTCCGAGACGAAAACAGTAACCTAAGTGCCACAAACGGGAAAACCCCACTAGCTAGCAAAGACATCGGGACTGGAAGCAGGGGGAAGAGTGACAGGGAGCCGCGGGCACCACGCGAAAAGAGCGCGGTCTCCTGCCGGAGCCGCAGCCGCCGCCGCCGCCTCCCCCGGCATTTCTGGCCGGGACCGAGGGGACAGGGCCCCCCGGCGCCTCCCCCGGCAGCAAGCGGCCCCCCGGCACAGGGGGGCTGTTCCCCCCTTCCCGCGGCAGCCTTCGGTGCCCGCAGCCTACAGAGCATCGCGCGTGTGGCGCGCACGGAGAGGCAGCGGGGGCCGGCGGGGCGGGGGGCAGCGGGTCCCCGCTCCTGGGCAGGCACAGACCTTGAGGGGCGGCCGCAGGGTGCCGGGGCCGGCGATGGGGCAGCTCCTCCGGCGGTGCCCGCAGCAGCAGCCGTCGGACCTGGAGAAAGGGAGGAGGAGAAAGGATGAAGCTCCGGGGGCACCTGGTGGAGGGAGCGGCGCGTAGCAGCGGCGGCGAAGGAGGAGCAGAGGCAGCGGCAACAGCTGAGCGCGGAGGAGCCGCCGCGATCCCTGTAGCTCCCGGTGCGAGGGGTCCGTCGGGGAAGACTTGCCTTCTCCAAGTGGGAAGAGCCTCTTCTCAATCTGCTACTTAATAGAGGGCTGTTCCCAACTCTCAATTTACCCTCGTAAGCGGTTACGAAACTGCAGGGAAGGTGGACTGCTGCCACCGGATGATATATGCGCTGCTCTGCTCCAGCAGGGAAGGGGATCCGCTTCTGGAAACTGGCGCATACCTCCGCGCATTCCTGCGGCATGAGGCGGGCGGGCGCCGCGGCAGCGCGCCCGGGGGCAGGGGCCCGGCCC
>VXAA01005254.1:619455-635381 GCA_013399115.1 Anseranas semipalmata | reverse complement strand
CGGCTCCCCCTGGCGGCACGGCACGGCACGGCACGGCACGGCACGGCACGGCACGGCAGGTGCGGGAGCGGAGCGGCGCGGGGCCCGGAGGGCACTGCTGTGAGACAGTGCGGACGGACAGGCTGAAAAGGCGATGAAAAATAAAATAAAATAAATAGAATAAATATTTTTTTAAAATAAAAACAATTTAAATATATAGAACAAAATCATAAAGGCTGCGGAAAGGGACAGATGAAGGAGGGGGGAAATCTCCTTGCAAAATTAAGGACCAGACCCACACCTCTCGGCAGTCTCTTTGGAAGAGGTCTGTAAGATTTCAGCGGCGTGTTGGCCTCACGTCAGCTTTTTGCACAGACGTGAATTTCTGAGCAATCAGGACGGGGTGGACGTGCCCGGTAGTGGGGATTGATAGCGTACTGGAGGAAGGCTCCCGGGCACTTTTCCACAGGATTGGGAGATCAAGGACATGTCGACGGAAGGACGTGTCTCTCCTGAGCTGAATCCGGCTGTCTTCGTCTCTGCAGCAGTCCCGTCATCCACATGCAAACCCAAATGCTGAAAAGAAAGTGATAACCAGAAGACGTGCGCTGACATTTCCAGACACTTTGGAAGTGAGTCAGCTGCTCTTAGGGACATGCCAGGGCTTCAGCTGTCTGGTATTGATAAAATGTGCTCTCCAAAAGCAGCATCTCCTCTGCCGATAAACTGACAGATACTCTTGACCTATTAACCCCCTTGCCCAGCTGCTGAGTTGGATTTTCTCCTTCAGCATTTTGGCATGAGGAATTTCATTTCTTCCTGTCCAGATCTGATACGGAAAAGAAGTATTTCTAAGAAATTAAATTTGAGTTTTTAATTTTAATTTCATTTCCTGAGCAAAGACGCCAAGAACACCAATATAAATGCGGCACGTCATGGGAACAATAGCTTCAGAAGAAAGGGATGAATATCCTTCCACAGGAAGTGAATTAATG
The DNA here is from genome assembly GCA_013399115.1 of Anseranas semipalmata. Taxonomy (NCBI): domain Eukaryota; kingdom Metazoa; phylum Chordata; class Aves; order Anseriformes; family Anseranatidae; genus Anseranas; species Anseranas semipalmata. The sequence continues at coordinate 634,407 of VXAA01005254.1, read as the reverse complement.
CAAGAGAGGTATTTTTTATCACTTGTGCACCATTTTTTATAATGTGCTGTGGATTTCTCCATCAGAGGATGACCAAGATTTTACATTTGTTAAAATCAATTAATGCAAATAATGAGAATGGAAGAAAATCCATATTATTCTATTTAAAAGACAATTTAAGTCACTCGGAACAAATGTTTTAAAATATTTAAATACTTTGCTACTAATTCTACAACTGGATTTACATGTGCGAAAGCGCTGGAATCAGCGGGTCTCTCAGGAGTGCGAGAGGACCTCGTAGCCGCTGATGGGATGATGCATAGTGATGTATGTATGATGTATGTATGATGAGGGCACTCTCCCCCTTTCCTCACAGCTGAGCTTTGCTTTATTTCTTGGAGCGAAATAAGAATCAGAGATGGCAAGTGCAAATAACTTGTTGACTCCAAGGGCAGGAGGACTTCACTCTTAGCTTTAACTAACCATACTAACCATGCTCCCGCTAAAATCATTTACATGCAACACACACCAACCAACTGCATTTAGAGTTTGTGCTGCCATATATCACAGCAATTAAAAGGCAAAACGGGTTGTTTTTAATCAGCTCTGTTGCTATGTACATTCATAGTCTGAGTACATAATATGTGATGCAGAAGGCATTTCTGAAATGCATAAACATTTACTAACACTCTCCTGTCTGCTTGTTTCCTAGACAAGTGTTAAACACATTAAGACCATGCACTCCAGCTCTGCCATTTTCTTTGCTATTTAAACTGCATAAAATGAGACTTTATAATGAATTTAAATGTAAAAAAAAAAAAACAACAAAATTTGAATTTCTATGTATACTTTTAATAATGTTTCCCATTTCTTGTGTGAGTATGTGAGAGTAATTTTGCAGGTATCCAGAAATTCCTTACAAAATTTGGACTGGTTTGGGGTCTAGAGTAAATTAGGCTACCTTGTGCTTCTGGCATTTTTCCTTGTTTCCTGGCTGCATTGCCAGGGCAGAATAAAACAGGACGTTCTGCATTTCAGCACTGAAAACCTTGAATATCATTTTCCATGTGGATATCACACTAGATTTTGCCTCTGTGGCTTCCCAACAGCCAGTTGCAGCTGCTTTTATGTGTGAATGTGATAAATGCCTTATTCATATGTACACGTATATGTGTATAAGATTTACACAGTGGAAGAATCCGAAAAGGTGTCGGCTCCTTGAGCATTAAACACCGACTGGATGCAGCACTAAATGCTGCCATACAGGCAAAGCTGTGCTGCTGCCAGCACCCTCCCTGCACCTACCCCGCAGGTACTTGCTGGTCTGTCACTGCCTCTGTCACCACAGTGCATCGAAATCAGACGTTGCCTTAGTACCGTCATTTAGGAGGCACGTTCTTTCCTTACAGCACAAAGGTTGACCTTTCCAGTGTATCGTTTATTCCTTTCTAAATCAGTCACAAAGCTAGTATTGCACAGTATTATATCTGCATCCATCAAATGCCAAAGGAAAAAATACAGAAAACCGCTTCCTGCAGGCCCTGCCTTCTCTGAGAGATTTCCAGTCAATGGCATGAGAAGAACTCAGTCTGATGTTTATTTATTTGGATAATTTCACTTCAGGGCTGGTATTCAGGGAGCAGCACTAGTCTGACCTCTCATAATGAGGAATGGCTTCTTATGCTAACTGCGTTCAGAGAGGACTGGTTCTATCTGAAATTCACTCATTTGCTGAAGCAGTGTCCCTGGAGAGTGTTGTAGCTATGAAATAATAATTTACCTCACCAGGTGCATTTTCCTCAGCTACTATTTATTTCTTTAATTCTATAACCAATTTTTCCCATCATGTAATACTCTGAAAGTAAGAAATGATCATGGCACCAAATAAGCAGAGCTGGAAAAGTAAATAAATCATTCAAATGCAGAGGTATAAATAGAAGGGAACCGGCCTTCTAATGCAGTTTGGGAGTCTTATAAAAGCCAGTTAATTTGCAGGCAGTCATTTTTAAAAATACCAAACCTTGAATACTAAAATTAAAAAAAAATAATAAAAAAATCAGATGCAACAATTGTATAGTCCTTTCTATATGTACAGAAATGCACTTTATATTAAAACATCCCTAATTAAGTTGCTTTGTTTCAGAGAAGCTGGTTCATTATTTCACAATCAGATCCTGATCTTCCTATTTAGGAAGCACTGCCCAGTGAAGCCAGTACACATTTTTGTTGATTAAAGAGGGCAAGAAAAGGAATTAACTGACGACAGTGACCCTGTATATTTGTCAGGTAGCAAACTACGCCGTAACGCAACAGTTCCAGCCACAGACACACAGATGTGCAGATGCAGGTCTAAGCGTTCCTCTTCTCCACAGGGTAAGGGGTCCCCACTGAAAGAATGATGATCCTCTGAGGAAACCAATCATTTAAAAAAAAAAAAAAAAAGAAATGTTTAAAAACCACAATCCACTGGCTGCTACTTGCGGAACATTACAATACAGAAGTCTGCGAGTCTCTAATTTGATTCAAGTTAGGATGAAGGGTTAGTAGCCATGTGTTCCCTTACATTTGGTAACCCTTCAACTCTTCCAATGTAGCCACCCCCTACAAAGAAGCAGATGATATTAATCCTCAACAATGCGTGAAACGGTGCAGTGCCAGGCTCTGATGCTGAACATTTTGTTAATTCTTCTCAGTACTTCTATATCAAAAAAATATAATTATATACCGTGACAGCAGGGTCTGTGTAGGTGGTATGTAGACTTATGGAAAAGAAAAGCTTGTACCTGAATGGACAAGGTATTCAAAGTTCAAGTTGCATTACCTAATGAGTGACCTGATCACATTGTTGCAGACAATGGAATAATTAGCGATACTGGGGGAATTTTAAGGCTGAATACCTTGTTATGAGGCCAGCCGCCGATGCTGTCCTCTCCCCAAGAGACACTAAAGGCTCTGAGCGGGGAGGGATGCGGCAATTCCCCTGGCTGAGGAGCAGGTCAGAGGTAAGCTGCCAATACCCAATTTTTGCTGCACTCTCTCCTGATATGCATCTTTCCAAAAAGGCTTAGAGGATTTAAAGGTCAGCCCCAAACTTCCTGCAAGTTCAGCAGGACAAACAGTCAAAGGCTTAAACACTCCTACAACTGAATCTGATACAAATGCATAGAACTGTAAAAAACAGAGGCTGGAAATGATACTGAAAGGCCATTTAGTTCATCCCCTGTTATTCAAAGTACACTAAGGCTGCAAAGAGAAATCCTCCATACTACCTAGCACTAGCAGCACACTTTGGCGAGCCATTTCCTAATGGCTGAAAATAGATAATAACTTGTTTGAGGTGAGTTGCATGTTGTCCATAGTTGGGCTATGAGCACAGCAATCAGGAATAAGTCGTATCGACAGAGCAAAACTCTACTCATTGAAAAGAAAAATTATTTAGGAAAAAATAAAAAAATACCACAGCAGAGAAGCCTGTATCTTTTGATGATTCCACTAAAATAGTCTCAGTTTAATATGAAAAATTAATTTTTTGTATAACTGGCATCTCTGCAAACTCTTAGGCTGAGAGCAAAGAAGCAGGACTGGAAGATCCCTTCCTGCATGTGACCACCAGAGTTACAGATCCCACCAGTCTTGCTCAAAACACTTTTGCTGTTCCAGCATGTCTGCACTTAACAGTCATCTAATTTTTTGGCCATTCCCCAAATGCAAGGGCAGATGCACTCCATGGTCATCACCTCCCACCCTTCCTCCCCTTCCCAGTCGCAGTGCCTCGATATCCAGACTGGCAGGTTTTGGCACGCACCACAGCTCTTTCCTCTCCATAAGGAAAAAGGAGTGTGCACGAGGGGCAAAACTGTGGCCAGGACAGGGCCAGGGAGCACCCCAGGCCCAAGGAGCTGGATAGCCCAGGCTACATCCATGAGAAATTTGTTTCTCCTGCACAAGTCATAATTGTCTAGAAACTAAGGGGGAAAATACATGGAGCAAAGCAATGCAGAGGACATGGAATAACATGGAGCAATGCAGATTTAAACTGATATTTTTTAATGCAGCCTTGTGGCTGCTGCTTCCCAATATGTTGAATGCTGACAGTTCCAAATACCAGAACATAAGATTTATTTGGATTATAAATAGATGTTGCCCTGTGCTTCGGTATCAGAAGCACTCTGTTGTGTAAACAGAAAACAATTGGGTTTTGTTTCTGCTATTAAAGGTTACTTGAAAGCTCCTACCCACCCTTTACTGGCAGCTTTTTTCACCTGTTGGAGTTCAGCGTCTCTCTCATGTATCAACACCTCCACAGTCTGCAGAGAGCCTTCACAGGACGCTGTTAAAATGTCTCCTCTCGTGTGCCCTTTCCTCCACTCTCCTGGATGCTTTCCATCTGGCCTCACTACTCTGTCAGTTTTTAGTCACTCCAGTTTGTTGAACATGTCTTGTTTCTGGCATTGTCCTGATTTCTGTTATAATGTATTCTCAGTCTGCAGAAATGGGCTTGCTGCTAGCTCCAGTGTCTTTTTTTGGTTTCACCAAAAACAAAAAAGACAAAAAGAAAATCATCTGCATAGTATTTCTAAACAAATAGATTTTCAGGCACAAATTACGCTCTGAAACACCACTCAGCTTTACTCCATCACGATCTTCTTCCCCAGTTAGAACAGCAGCAGTTACGGGATGAAGACCCTTTCTTTATGCTAGAAGTAGCTGTTGGGACCTTATTTTCTAATAAAAACTGCAGAATCCCCTTCTCTGACCTCCGGAGAGTCCAAGAAGGCAGACGGGGGTTGTGCCCCCAACACGTGCTTCACCATCGCAGCTTTGCTGCTCAAGAACATTGGCTGCACCCATTGCTCCATCCTGCACAGTCGCCGTGGTGGCATTCAGCTCTGGGTTAAGATGCTCACATTTACGTGCTTGCATGTGAACCCAGCATCTAAACTCCCACAATGGCTGATGAAGACCTAGTTAACCAAACCAGCAGTGCCCAAGCAGTTTGGCCAGCCACCATCCACAGGGCTTGGCGCAGCTGCTGACACACGGGGCTGCGGAGCCATCCAGAGCCAAGTTCAGGCAACTGGATTGAGCGCTTTTGCTTTTTATCCCCAGTATTTTTGTCAGCCAAGTCCGTTGTTAGTGCCATGCTTTGTAGTCTGCTCGTCCAAATACCTACTCACTGGGGACCAGAATGAGACCAGCAAATGGACCTGATGTTGATCAAAACTTCTTTGGATGGTAGTGACTTCCAGTCTCTGCCCGTCTGCTTTTGGCTCCCAGACCCAAACAGAGAGGTAAGGATTGCGACAGAGGTTCTTGTCCGATTCTGTAAAATACATCATATGCAGCTTTCACTGCCTACTCACACAGATGTGTCTCCTGCACCATTCCTGAGTGTTGTGACTTCCTCTCAGAAACTGCATTTACACCCACAATTAATTAAGCTGGGGTAACCAAAAGTTGCCATTCCACTCTTCTTTTCCCAGAAATCTGGACATATGTTTGAGTACTCATTCCAGAAATAATAAAATCCTTCAGTGTTGTTGTTGTAACATTGTTTCTATTATTTATATGGTTTTAATAGAAGGGACTTTCTTGGTATTGCTCTTCTAAAAAATCAGGCTATTTATGTAAATGCCTGAATATGAACTTAGGAGTCTAAGTTTAGGCACTCATTTCTGAAAGTCACCGCCAAAGGGAGAAGGTGTACCAGCTCCCAGCGCACCATGCTCCAGCGCCGTGACACAGTGGCCCCAGGGCAGGGCTCCACGCGTAGCACGTATTAGCACACCACACTATATTTAGCAAAATGTGCCCTACCACTCCTAAGAGATCATTGAATAAACCTTGATAACAAAGTTGGCCTGGCTCCTTTGGGACTTGTAGCTTCCCACTCGGCAATAGGGATCATTAAAACGTTTTAATTATATAATTCCCTTTTACATAGTGTTATGGTAGATAAGATTGCAAGTGTGTGTCAGCCTTTCCATTATAAACTTCAGGTCCCAGGGCATTAGTCATGGAATAAGTGCTCATGTTGAGATGAAACAATGTGGAACCATTTTGATACTAAATAAACATAGATAATTCAATTAAAGAGCACATGTGTAGCTTAAAGGTCTTGTAGGAATCCCAGCCTCCTCCTTGCACTCCTGCAGGAACAGGAGCTGCTCAGGGGTGTTGGGAGCAACCTATCTCAGCAGGTAAGGCAAGCCTCAGCAGCGCTGAATCTCCCCACCTCTCTTTTTTCCATAAAGTGTCCCTGAATATCTATGCATAGCATTACTGTCACATTGATGAGAACAAAACCAGGAGATCTGCATTAAAACTCTTAGGGGAATCTTAATTTGGTAGCAAAACATCATGGCAGATCACGTACTACAGTTCCCACACAACCCAGTTTTCCTGGTAAAAATGGAAAACTTCTGTGGAAAATGAAAGACAGCCATCTACAAGTACTTACTTTTTTTGCTGCTCTTTCAGATCTTGTTAAAACTGGACAAACAACCACATGTCTCTTGCAGCCCCGAGAAGTCCTCTGCAAAATTTATAATCCAAAGAAATTAAAAGACAGTGACAGCTGAAGCACTTTTGGATAAGCACATATAAAGCATCTCAGTTGAATACCTTAATGTTCTTTCCAAGGAAAGCATTCCTCTGCTGCTCCTGGTGTACAGGGAGCTGCTTCTGCAGGTGAACCTCACAGACAGCCCCATGAAGACAGTTGTTCCTTAATACAGCTCTAATGATAAGGATACCTTTTATCAGACTGACATATCACAGGACACCCTACTCCTCTCTATTTTACATCTCTGTTAGCAATCAAACAACTATTGATCACAGAGGAAAAAGAGCACCTATTCTGCAGTATGCTTTTAAAGCAATACTGTAACTTTGATCATCTCATTTGTAGTTTGAAGAAGCCTTAAATCAGGTAGCTCTAAACCTCCAAGCCAAGTTGTCTTTTCTACTGGAGCTTCTTCCAAGTTCTGCTATATGCAAAGCTTACATATCATTTGATCTTACCTGATCATCCTTTTCCAGTTTACTTCCATGACCACCAGACAACATCTTGTCTTTTCTGCAACCAGCAAAGACCTGACGAGACAGGGGACAGACCGTTTCTCCAGTGAAAATACCAAAGCTGGTTGTAACGATAAAATACTGGGGAGGGAGAGGAAAGACAATTACAAGCACCGCATAGAGCAGACAGGAGAGGAAAGATCCTTACCTTTCTGAAAGTTCAGACTGGTGGGCTAGAAACTCAGAGAAAGAAACACATTAGGAAAGGACAGACTCATCTGTCTTCAGTAGTTTTCTCTGGGACTCCGCAGGCTATATGCAGCAGGGGAGAATATTTTGTGAACAGAGTGCACTGGCCACAGGCAGTGGCACTCCTGGTGGAGCTGAGACCAGGACAGCCAGGCTGGGGACTGTGTCGGGAAACAAACTTCTCTCGAGCCCCTCAGCAGCCCCTACAAGTGAATTTCGCTTGCCACAGCACTTATAAGCAGGAATCCTGGCCAAGTAGGGAGGATGTACCTTATGGAGAAAACAGAGAAAAAGCCTGTGATCAGTTCGCCTAATAGAGAACCTGTGACCAATAAGAGCAAATGTTGAGAAATATTGAGACAAGACCAAAATGTATCTCACAGCTTGTCAGCGCTGCCCACTGAGCTTGAAGTCTTGAATACTCACAGTCAGAAAAACAGCACAGTACAGCCAAGGGGTCCTTCTCAGACTGTTTCTGGACAAGCCATTATTTTTACAGCAGATCTGACTGAATACTGTAAAAATAAGTGAAAGGGCTCAGGCAAGTCAGATTAAAAAGGAGTTATTATTAAAAGGAACTTCAAGAAAAAAAAAAAGAATTTCACAAGTATGCACATGAAAGATGTGTTGATTCTGACTCACTCATCACCTACACGCCTCACTTAGGGTCAAGTCAGGTTGATCAGATTGATTTCATCTGTCTTTGATTCATACTGGCAACTATGAAGCTCAACCTTCAGCTCTTTCATTTGTAAAAAAAAAAATGGGAAAGAATGGGAGAATAAGGAAGTATAGCTTAATACAAAAGATGCCAAAATAAATTCAGCATGCCTTCTCCTTGTTCAGAGCAGCAATACCCAACATAAGCAACATTAGAAAAGTGGTATTTTTACTCCAAGATTTGGGAAAATTAAAAAAAAAAAAAAAAGCACAAGTAAGATCATACACTTAGAGATCTCTTTGGCTTTTTCATTTTACCTCTGAGTTTGTGAACCTTTTTTCATGCTCTTTTTTAGGAAGCTGCTGCTGTGATATTGTGTACTATTAGTCCTCAGACTTTTACCGGGGAAATTTTTGTGTGTGCTGGGGCACTTGGATCTATACATATATCCAGCAGCCAAGAAAACGTAGCTGAGGGCACAGTACTAAGAGTAGATAGTTGTGAGCCACCTTCCCGATGGAGAAAGTAAAATATGGTCTGTACATCTGGTGTCTCGGAAAGGGGTGTTTATCCTAGAAAAACAATACTTTGAATTTAATTTTCATCTGTTTCATGTCTGATTACTATTCAAATATTGACTTCTTTTACAGTGGCATGAACATTTTTTTTTCATTCTGTCAAAGCTGGCACACTAGTAAACTTTCTTTGGTAATCTTCAAACCATGTAAGTTTAACAGGTTAAATAATGAAAAATCAGGTGGCAAGGGAAGTGGCAGAGATGGGGTACTCATCGCCCATCCAGCAGCGGATGTTGTCTGTATGTTCGGGTTGACATTTAGAACAATCCAGCTCAGAGGTGGCCAGGACAGCATTCCATGTCCTCAGCTCCAAGAGGCTTTCCCATCCTCTGCAGTGTAACATCATGAAAACCACAGTTACCATGTCTAGTGACAGTAAAAAATGAAAAATAAAGTTTACATGAACCAGAGGTTCCCTTTTTGGGAAACAGCAAATACCCCATACACAAACCGAAAATAGGGCTGCAGTAAGGTAGCAATATTGTACCTCAGTATAATACCTAGCTCCAGAAAACACTGAAGGAAGGGTAGCGATCAGCAAAGCTGCTGCAGCAGCACCGCTCACAGCTGCTGACGCTGCAAGAGCAAGGATGGCTGCATGGTTGCTTAGGTTGCACACAGAAATGCGTGTCTCACTGCCTACCTCATCACGGGATCCTTATAATTTATACTATTTAGAAAATTGCCCTTCCTTCAATATCCTTCCTAATTTCTGTGGGTGGGAAAGGATGTGTGTTTTCAAAAGATTTTGATCATTTCTTATGCTACCTTCCAGATTCCCACCCCCCGGTCCACCTCCAAAGGAATATTCCATACCATATGATGTCACACTCAGTAATAAACGCTGGGAAAGGGGGGCTCTCGTTATGAAGACGTCTGTCCTCCCAAACAACCGCTACACGCGTCGAGGCCCTGCTTCCCAGGATGTAGCCAAACATTGCTTGCTGATGGAAGTAAAGACTAATTGTCTTCTCTCTCTTTGCTCCTGAGTGGCCTTTGCTTGCCTTTTTTTTTTTTCCGCTTTCTTTTTCCTTTAATTAAATTATCCTTACCTCAACCTGTGAGCCTTTTTTTCCTGTCATATCTTCTCCCCCTCCTCAAAGGAAGAGGAGGAGGAGTGAGAGAGCAGCATGGTGGAGCTCAGTTGGCCATTAGTGTGAAACCACCGCAGTACAAATGCCGGGCACGCTGTAGTAGCAGAAGCCTTGCCAGTGTCACTGAGAGCAGAATGACCCCTCATAGAGTAGTTGACCATGCTGTGAGGTCCCCCTTCCTTGTAGGTATCAATGTTTGTCTTACAATAAGCTGTACCCCATCTCCCAAACCTTCCGAGGCACCCCTCTAGGCAGTTCTTACCATTTTAGTCATACAGCTGGCTAAACCCATCAATGCATAGAGACTACTATTGAGGGTTGAGGGGTATTCCCCACACTCTGCTTTTTGTTTTTCCTTAAAGATTTTTAATTCTACTCAAGTTCTGAGTGCACTGCCCCTTCCCTTCCCATTTGCCTCAAGTTTACAAGCAGAGCCTGATTCTCCAGGATAGCAACAAAAAAAATTTAAACCAATTTAATCCAGAAGAGGCTTAAAATATCACTGTAATAGGAAGCTAGATTTTTGTGCTCATTGTCACATTTTGGAAAACCCACTGTTTCCTTGAGAGGAGAAACAATGGATTATTTTGATGGATTTTTTTTTTTTTTTAGAAGCTCTATTTGTTACACAGTCAACACCAGACTAACAAGGACATAGAGGGGAAACAGAGGATTGTTTTGTTGTTGTAAATGGCAGTAACAGAGGGAGAGACTGACTGGAATTCTGAGATTCCACCCGACATGTGCCTCTCACCTCCCTGCACTAGTCAGAAAAAAAATAAACAGAAAAAGCTTTCCACATATGGAATTGCACAGTGACCTCAGGGAAACATCCCACATACTCTATGAGAATGGTGTTTCTAAAATACACCCTTCTGGGATATGGCCCAACATTTCATTTCCACCACAGAGTGTCGGACAAGCTGAAAACACTTTTGAATGCTGCTCCAGCCAACTATCCGAATTGTTTTCCTTCAGACGAGACAAGTTGAACCACACATAATGAACTACAGGTAGCAACTTGACAACAAGACTACAAAGGCAGAAATTGTGTTTAGGAACATAAAACCTAACCGGGGATGCACAGCTAACACTGGTCCTCAGAAATGTTCTTCCTCAGTAATTGCAATAGTCAAGCCAGTAAGAGGCATGAGGGCAGCTTGTAAGTGAGTTCTAAGTGATTCCCATGTTACCCACCAACTTAAAGATGCTTCCTAGAAGCAGCTTTTTTATAGCAGGCATTCTCACTAATTAGCTACTTCAGATATAACAGTTGTTCCTAAATACATGATAGTAGCTAATAGTTATTACTAGGTATCCCTGGGCAATCTTCCAGCAACCGGAGTTGATAGCAAAGACGCAGAATAATTACCAAACCCTCAACTTAACTTCCATGCAGGTTTAGTCTAATTCTAATCACTGATTTCAAGATTAATTTGCTCCACTAAAGCAAGAAGATAAAATTCCTGTAATAAGGACAAGGTATCACTTTCTCACAAGGATTCGGGGCATTTAACTCCCCTTCAAGGTAATAACATAAACCACATACAAAGAAAAGACACAAACAATTCAGGGATATGCATACTGATCGACTCAAAGAACATTTACTGGAAGTAAAACACACTCCAATGGAGAACACATGATAAAGTCCACACCACCTCAAAGCAACATAAAAACTGCTTTATTGATTGCAGTTAACATGTTACAATTAAATTATGATTTCAAGCATTAAGCCAGATGCTTATAGTAAGTATAAGCTGCCATCATAGTCACATGGAATTGGACGAAGAGATGCTAGTCACTGGGACATCCTGAACTGGAGTCATTTCTGCTTCTTGGGCATTGAAGCTACCATCAGCTCGTAAAGAACATAGCCCGTTCCTGAAGAAAGAAACAAGAAAAGATTTTCAGAATGCTAAACAGAACTTCTTTAGAGTCAGCTTTCCTTTTCCAGTTTGTTCCTGAAGAAATATTAACAATAAATGATTTGTATTTCAGAAAAAAAGAAGAAAAAAAGCATAGAAATAAAGAAAAAAAGGGGAGAGGGATGTTTGCAGAACCTACATAGATGATAATAAAGTAATTACTCATTTTAAGGTAGATTACTAAGGTAAGGAGATTACTCGTTCTTAAGGTAACTGAACAGAAAATCCTTTGGATCAATATAGTTAATTAAAGACTATTACAAAACCACATAACAAGCAGCAAAGAAGTTAAATATAGGCAGTATCATAAAGTTTGGATATATCCTGCTAGTTTTCACAGCATGTGAGACCTCAGCAACTCAAGTATCACCTAGAACTAAAAAGAGTCAAGCCAGTGAGAAAACTCATGTATGTGTTACAACTACGTTTTACTCCTTTTAAGAATGAGCTTTCTTAGTTTTTCTAGCTTTGTCTAACATCTTTACATGAATTCTGAAGGAGTATTCAGTACACGGTACTATTAGTCAGGGTGGGAGGAAGGTTTCAGATGAGAAGCTAAATTTGAGAAAACAAATATATAGTATGTCCAAAGATTTTTTTCATGCATTTTGCATATTCTAAAGAACAGACTTAAGGAACCAAATAATTAATTTACAGAGGAAGTGTCAGTCATGTTGGAGATCATACCAAAAAAAGTATTTTAGTATTAGCAGATTGGAAATTGTACTAACGTATAAATGTTTAAGTATTAGCCTTACCAAAAACTGTAAGACCCATGGTGACTCTATACAACAGACCATCCATTGCACCACCTTTAAGATACACTGGGAGGCCATTATCCTCCTAATGGAAACAAGGGACAAAAAGAAACTATTTAAACAGTTATTGCAATATTGGGTTAACATAACTAGAATTACCTGGAACAGGAATTATTTCCCCAAATTATCTTCACTACTCCCAAAAGACTCTGAAAATCTTGAAAACCTCGTTTACATTCAGCCTTGTCTTTCAAGTTTTCGCTCTGGCATCAGGTGAGCACTCGCTGTGCAGGTGCAGTAATGGTGTGCACGTTCATTTCTGAAACAGCGACCAGCATTTGCTTGAACACTGCTGGCACCAGCTGCCAGCCCCCTCAGGCCCCCAGTAGATGATTACCTTCCCCAGAAACTTCCCATCAGTCTCCAGCACAGTCAGGCCCTACCACAGGGAATAGGAGCGGCAAGGGGAGGAGCCTCTCTCTACTGCCACCCGCTATCATACAGGAAACTGTTCTGCTCCACCTGAAGTGAAACTCCCTGCACACCAGATCCACGTGATCTTTACCCTTGCTGGCAAGTTTATGCTGCTCTGGAATTCAAGCCTGCCCCTAGTGCTGGTGATATGCAGTCCCGCCCAGCTTAGCTTGCCGTCACACAACCAAGGTCCTTTATTTTGATGGATTTCTTGGCCAGCCAGGTGACAGACATAACACGTAGAGATCACCTGCTAGCAGAAACAGAATCCCCGACCTCCCCCATCAGCAATACCCTGCTTCCCCCTAGCTGTCAGTGAACACTGTGCTCCTTAGGTAGTGTCCCAACAAGACTGGCCTTCTCCTTCAGGGAAAAGGACAGCAACAAGACACAAAAACTATTACAATGTTAAGCTATTAACACTTTTCCCTTTTCACATTGCTAAAGTTCATTTTCATCTACCCTCGGTATGAAAATACTGCTCCAGGTTAAGGCACACAGATGGGAGTGTGCTTGTAAGCATCCAACTGCTTTGGCATCTGCAGAACCACTAGTTCTCACTAGGTGGCCTACCAATCAGGAAGAAACGCATTCAGAAATGATTTTTAAAGATTCAGTATTTTTCTAGGAGCAAATCCCATCCCCTAAGACTTTTTCTGTTTTCATAACTGCGAAATATAATAACGTCACATCCTCATTATGGGACTCAAAGATGAGCTGTGGATGTATCTGCAAGATTACTGGTTTGATTCTTCAGTATAGTTCTGTCCTCTCACTGTTGATCTTTATTTGTTCTTAGGACATAATCCGCCATCCCATTTCAGAGTACTCTGTATCTTTGTATGGTACCCACTATGCATAAGGAACTCAAGTACAAACCATTTTGGAGCAAAAAACTTCAGAGTGTCAGCAAGTCAAGAATGCATTTACAAACAGTCTTAATATCTGTAGAAACTAACTTTGCAGATTTGAAACACTGTAGTCATACACCTGATTGTTAGCAGCCACCTCAGATGTAAAGAAGATTTTCGGCAGTTCCTTAGAAACAATACATATGCAATTATGATCTATCAAAACCTTGTTATTCTACTATCAGTGTTCACTAAATACCTGAAAAAGCTTCTGCTTCTCAGGAACTCTGTTTTCAAGCTGCCTGCGTGAAGCAGTGCTTATGGTCCTCTGGGAAATTTGGCGAAGACCCTAAAAGATAAACAGTGTTTTACAAACAGTGAAAATTTTCAGCTATATCCACACTGGGATGGAAGTGGAGGGAACAGCTTCACCAAAAAAAAAAAAAAAAAAAAAAAGCTTACTCAAAACCCACTTTCAGTAAGAAACAAGAGACTTACAGGTCTGCAGTATATGGGTCTGCAGATCTTCTTAATTAGCACCCTTCTGGGGGGAAAAATCTCATCCCCAGCCCCCCAGACCTCAGTTTTATGCACCGTTTGCTGTGATAGCCGCCTGACTCTAGCGACAGGGGCTGAGGATGATAAATATTTAAGCCAGGCGTGCTGGTGCAGAGGTGGTGCAAGCACCTTGTCTCCCGGCTGCAGCTCAGCAGCTAGCGGCCAGCGCAGGAGCCAGCCTTCAGCGAGCTGCAGAAGGCAACTCCACCCGCACGGTTTGGAGACACTCTGCCGTGTCCGAATCTTCTGGTGGCCCAAAGTCCGCCTGCATCAACGTGCCACGTCTCAAAATTAAGGCTCAGATGAATCTCTAAGCTTTCAATGGTCTCCTCCAAGCAACGCAGATCTCCCTCTTCCCCCGCGAAATAACCCCCACTAAAACCGCTGCGACGGGACAGGCACACGGGTGACGCCGGTAAAGGATCTCCTCTCGCCACCCACCCCAAAAAAGCACACGATAAAAGCTGTCTCTTTAGAGAGAGGAAACAAACCCGTACGCTATGGCAGCGGCCTACACACAGCGATTAAGCTCCCGTCCCTTCCAGTGCTTAGGGCCGGTCCCGAGGCGGAGCGAGCGGGACAGGACCCGAAACGGGAAGCACCCCCCCGCTTCAGGACCTCATCCCCAGCCCCCAGCCCCGGCGCGGCCGCCGACCCTCCGGCCGAGCCCCGCAGCCCGGCCACAGCACCCAGGGGAGCCCCCTCCAGGCCCGGCTGCCCGCGCCGCCCCGGGAGCGGCAGCCCACGACCCCCGGGCCGGGCCCCTCACCAGCAGGTTCCGCCACATCGCGGCTCTTGGTCCCGT
>VXAA01005254.1:609311-619402 GCA_013399115.1 Anseranas semipalmata | reverse complement strand
TGAGGCGGCGCGGGGGCCTCGGTGGGGCCGGAGGAGCGGGCGGGGGGCAGGGGCACACCGCGGGTGTGGAGGCTGCTCCAGCAAGGAGTGCAGGGCCGAGCGTGAAGTGACCCAGGCGCAGGTTCAGAACAGGAGGTGTTTTTCTACACCGTACAGCACGAACCGTGGAGCTTTGTTGCCACAGGATGCTGTGGCTGCCAACCACTGCCCCGCGTTCAGAGGGCACTTGGGCAAATTTGTGAAAGAAACATCCCTCAGAGCTGTTAAAGATTTTTGAATCATCATTCATTAAAAAGTTTTGGACCTGCAGAGGGCTGGAAGTGTATGCTTGGAGAGTATCACCACGTGCTTTCTTTGTTTATACAGACACTCTCAACATCCTTGAGGATGCCCCCATCCCTGGAAGTGTTTTAAGGCCAGGTTGGAGGGGGCTTTGAGCAACCTGGTCGAGTGGGAGGTGTCCCTGCCCATGGCAGGGGGCTTGGAACTAGATGGTCTTTAAGGTCCCTTCCAACCCAGACCATTCTAGGACTCTTATGATTCTATAATCCTCGTGGAGGCGGGATGCTGAGCTAGACTCAACTGTGGTCAGACCCAGTGGAGTGGGTCTTGGATAAATGCAGCATCCCTCGTTGAGCTGCGACGCACGGGAAAAACAAAACTAAAACACGTACCTGCCCACTGCCTCAAACTTTATTAGTAACAAGGATACCGAGTATTCAACATGCAAAAAAATAAAAGCCAAAAGTCACTTTCATGATTCACAATATATAATTAGATGCCAGATTTGTATGAAATGCAAGCCTATTTGAACCTAAAGGAAGAATCTGCCCTTTCAGAAAGCTCTCTGACAAGCCTGTTTTCTGCATTGCAGATCCAGCCCTATAACTTCATCTTCGTGCGCTTCAACTTGACCCTGAAATACAGTGCTGTCAAGAACACTATTTCCTGGTTTTGCTGCAGTTGCAGTGCACTCAGCTTTTGGCATTATGCTGCTTTTTGCACTGGTGCCAAACCTCATGATGAATAATGTGTGTCACAGACAGTGTTCAAGCTAGTATAGAAATAACAACAATCATATCTCAAAGCACAGCACTTCTCAGTCCAATGAGTTGCCCCAGAAAAACTATTTAAAAATGTAAAGATTAAGAGGTATTTATAGATACAGCCTTAGCTGAGCACAATATTAAAAATACCATTTAGAAAGCATAGTCACAGAGACAAATGATGTGTTGTAAAAAAGGAAGAGCTTGGATGCATTATTTAACAAGTTTCCAAACACTCAAGTAGTGCTATTATAGAATAACACAGTAGTAGTAATGTATTCTGAGTAAGATAGATTTCCATTCATTACTCTTGAAATCTTTCATCTTATGAGTTTATAATATCATATTCTGATTTTTATATACTTGGGTCTATTTAAAGACTAGTAAAAGGGCCATAATCTGCAGAGAAATTATTGCTTAATTTCTGCTCTGTGGACTATTTCTTGATATGTCTGAATCTGAGCTTTAGTGCTATTGCCTATAAAAATACACTTTAAAAGAGAAAGGCCGCACTTAAAAGCTTGATGTGGGTTATGTATCAACGAAAGGTACAAGTGGGTTGCTCAGAGCAAGCCAAACGGCTGTCGGCAGCGTTCACTATTTTATGAAGAAATGAACAACTTGGGGGTGGAAAGGAAGAGAAATGTCAACTTGCAACCTGAGGGTGAGGGTATTCCACTAGAAGCACAAGGTCAGACTGCTTTTCCCCTAACAGCTTAGAGTAACTTTTGCATGTATTTTATTGAAGAACAGTGGAATTGTTAATCAAAATTCATTGTTGAACAGTTTTAAGTCTGAATGAATATGGCTGTTAATCTATTTCTGATTAATAGTTACTAACAAAATGATTTTACCTCTTTAAACTGATAATGGCAACTATGTAAACTCTGCTAAAAAAAGATCACACAAACAACTCAGCATTCAACCCGCCTGTGGAAGTGGAAACCCCTGGTGGAGTGGGATAGACAAACATGACAATCTTTTTAAAACTTCCTCTGGAGTCTTGCCTGCCCACTGGTTCAAATTTTTTCTTGCAAACAAGGTAATTGACTAGCCCAGTTAAAAGCCACATTGCATGTGCTGAGAGAAAACACACTGTAGTTATTTGCTATATTATTTTCAGCTGTAGAATTCACTAAAATTGCATTAAAAGAACTTGCTGGTGTTACACCGTGTAAGCTCTACTTCGAGGTTTCGGGTTTTTTTGGACTGACTGGCAGTACATCTCCTGTTCTTAAATTAAGTCCACAGCTTCCTAGGGAGGACTGCTTTAAAGACTGCACAGACACAGAAAGGCAGAAGCAGCCTTCTGGGATGTTGCTGCATGGAATCTGCTTCCAGTGTCAGAGCCAGCAGCTTGAGAAGACAGCAAGCAGGACCAGATATGGCTCAGAACAGCATAACTTGCAGCTAACCCCAGTCTCTCTCTCTGATTGCAGAGAGTTGCAACATAGTACTTGTTTTCCCCAAGACAGAAGCTTGTATCATGGTTAATGTTAGAAGTTTCCCATCTTTATCTTTGATCATTCCCCTTAAGAAGCCAACAGAGAGAACAGGGGTTTCTTCCAAAGTTCACAAGCATCTACTGTGAAGCATACGCTAATTTCAACCACTTAATTCTGGATGTACGCCTGGAAACAATCATTCCTTCCAGGAATATCGCGGCCCAATATTTCATATTTTCATAACAGAATTAATGAGGTCATTAATTATCTTCCTGGCCTTCTAACACTACTTAAAACATCTCACCATTTTATTTTGTCAAATCCAAGCACAATCAATTAAACTTGTACATAACCCTGGCATTAAGTTCAGTTTTTAGGCCATCTTTAACTGAAATCAGAGTTTGGAGAAAACTCCACCCACTTTCTTTCAAATCTTTTTTTAAAACTTCTTCAGCTTCATTAATTATTGATTCATGCTTTTATTCCTGCTCACTTTATTTCCAACAGAAAAATGACAGACTATTACTTTGTTTCAAATGCTGGTGTTTGGAATAGAAGACTCAGAGGAAGGCAGTTCCTTATTTGAGACTAGGGTCATATAAGGATGCTAATTCTTATCAGGCTTATCATAGTGGTCATCAGTCTAAATCAAAACTGTCAAGTGTTTGCATTTAAGGCATAAAACAGATTCTGTGAGCTAGAGTGTATGGTATTTTCACATGAAAGTACTTCTGATCTGAGGAAGAGATGGAACTGGGCTTTCCCTCTCAGAGCCCATAAATTGACTGCATTGCTATAGAGAGCTAGGAATAAAAGTAGCTTTGGAAGTGAGATTTTTTGGCAGGCTGTTCAAGACAGACAAGTACTCAATACATGAAAGACTTTTTATTATTTTTTTTTAAAACTCATTGACTAGGTCAATACAAACCCTCATAGGACTGGCTTGATTTATTTTCTTTTTTTATTTTGGACATTCCTGAAGGCCTTTGCATTGTTGCCCTCTTCCTTTCTAACTCATTATAGCTAGTTCAGTTGCAGGGAACAACGTGAGGTGATAAATACTGAATTTCTATAAAACAAAAGATACAGGGCTTATGTAGGGCCAAGACTAAATCAGAAATTTTCAGGCAAGATCAGAAACTGTACGTTTGTCATAGGAACTGAAGATGGAATCATTTCTAGCACTTCCCAATTACCCCATGGTTACAACTTGTTCAGCTTCAGCAGCTGCATTCCAATCAGTAATTTTTTTGGAAGTAATTGAATGTACGTTCTGCATTAGGCTTAGCCACATTTTTCAGACACTTCAGCTGAATTTTGGACATGTCTACAGACATTGTAATGCTGACGTTCCCCCAGTGCAACTAGAGCATCTGAGAAAGGTGCAGCCAGTAACACCTGCTGTGAATCCAGTGCAAACACCAGTGCATTCGCTGTGCTAGTGACAGATTCAGGCAGACACGTATACTTGCAGATGTTACTTGATGCTAGGTTGTCGTGGCCTTTCCTCCCAAGGAGATTTCTATAAAAAGATGAGGCTTGCATTCTTCAAGGTTTAACATTTATAATTAAAGCAAAACCAGGCTGCCGAGAATCTAGTTTCAGTGCCAATGTGACCTCGGGAGGCAAAGGCTGTGAAGGATCCTTCACATTCAAGTTATGAACTGATAACTCTTCCTTCAGACTCAGAGTGCAACCAACAGTTCCCCAGATAGCCCAATGCAATTAAAAAAATACCCAAGGGGAGAGTCTGCTTTGCTATGGGTATGTAGATTTTAACAGGAGACTGGAAGGAAGTTGATCACGCACGAGAATTTGTTTGGAGAGCTCCTGCATAAGACAGACATATCCTAATTTCCCAAATTACTCTCTCCAGGAAAGATTCATTCACAAGCAGGCTCTCCTAACATCAGCTGCTTCCAGGAAGCTTACGATCTCTCACGCTTTGGGCACGGCCTCAACTGGGTGAGGCTTGGAAAGTACCTAACTGGCACTCGGAAAGGAGAGGCACTGCTCTCTATTTCTGAGCCCTAGGAGCAAATACCTCTGAAAGATGCCACTGAAGAACCAGGTCACAGGTGGTCAAATCAAAATATAAGACATGATGCTGAACACTGGGGCAGTGACACTGCCCTGACAAGTGTCAGATAGGGACACTGGGGCTTCATCTTTGAACACCTGACTTATGGGCAACTTACAAGAAATACAAAATCCAAGGATCTCAAGTTATCTACATGTCACCAAGGCAAATGAGACAGAGTAAAATATGACTTTACAAATTTGACCTAATATTTTAAGCTCATATAAGTATTTTAAGCTCCTCAGGCATACTGTTCATCAGGAATATTGCCTGAGAAGTATTTAGAGCTATAAGCTCTCGGAGAAAACCTTTATTTGTAGCAAGAACCAAGCAGACAGCAATTCTTACCCCAGTGCACTTCATTAAGAAGATCCAAACAGCACTGACAGCCATGTCAGTGGTCAACAGGGAAAAGGAAAGGCACTGAAAAACATTTTAAGGTAGAGACAGAAGAATACTGTGTTTTCAATTTTGAACACGGCCCAAAAAGCAGCATTCCCTACTTGGAAAAAAAAAAGGATTATCAACAAAGCAAAACATTTACATTTCAAGTGACAAACAGTTTAAAAAAAATTAAAATATTTTAATAACCAGTAATTGCCAGACATCCCCTTACTCTTACTACATTTTGGACTAAAAACTACTCTACAGATGAAAGCCTGCTTAACATTTTGTGCAATTTTTCTACCTTGCAATATACAAATACCGTATACCCTTATCCTGTAGTTCCAGCAACACAGATAAAACAAAAAAAATCAAAAAAGTCTTGAGTATTTAAAAGCCCTATACTGCAACACTGTACTATGCAAACAAATTATTATATGCCATTACAGAATGCTAGCACCTTGGAAACATGGCCTCATTCCACAGTTCATACAGACCGATACACTTTTGACTGCTAGCTGAAAAAGATTACACAAGTAATTCAGTAAAAATAGTCATGCATTTGTGATAAATTAATACAGTGTTGTTTAAAGCTGACTACAGATTAAGTTACTAGACTTTTTGTAACAAATATGCAGTCCCGGAAATACAACTTGCATAAACTGCATTCATTCTTAATGTGTCTTTTCATCCAGATGAAAACAAGTGCATGTTCAAGAACAAAATAAAATCTCTTAATAAATGGTTTGCAGAATTTATTAGGTCTTTTTAATATACTCAATGCTTTATCAAGCTAGTTGCATATAAAGTGATCTCCACCATATACATTACAATTTCTGTGCATCATCTAAAAAAAATATTTTACAGGTTACAGTTAGCTTTGAATTTACCTACAAGTGAACCCTTCTGTAGTTTCATTTAAGACACTAACTCACACATTGCTAACTGCAATATTTAAATTATGTTTCACAGCAAGCTCAACCTGCAGTTGAATAACAGAGGTTACTATCATCTCACCTTTTGAATTTCTATAATTTAGTATCTCAACACCGCAAGAATTTGTGGCATTTACTCCAAACAACAAAACAGAACGATGCTTCCTTTACAACGAAGCCTGCTCAGCTCAGAATACATATGCTTCAACAAAATAAGGAAACTCCTTCAGTTAAAGGAATTAACCCAAATTTGTGAACAGAAAAAACATTTTAGGTTCATCTTGATTAATGCTTGGAGCTGCTCTTAAAAAGCAAAACTAGCAAGCACAATAGGTAAACTAGTATTGGATATGATAAAGCAAAGAAAACTACGAAAAAAGCAGGTTCTACCTGCAACAAACATCTCCCAGTTTAGAACAAAATTTAAAAGGGACTCACACAGATAATTAACAAATAGGCTTTCTGATATCTTCGTAGGATGCTAGCTTACTGGCCAGGCACATTTGTTGCAAATATTAAAGGAATTCGAGTGCTGTAATTCTCACTGCACTTAAAGTATTTAACATAACAGAAGTGGGTACGACACAGGAAAAATATTTAACAACTCATATAAATATATTAAAATTTCAGCCAGAAATGTAAGAGTCCATGCACACAAGACAGTAAATTGAAAAAACATTTAAGACTTGACTTTTCCTTTCAACATCACTGACACCTGAAATCTGGTAAGTTAACAATTTACAGAGTATCTTACAACAGTCTTTCTCCACACAGTCTGTATGTACTGAATCATACTGACGTTACACAGCACATGAACAAGCAGCAGATGCATCAAAGGAACCAGAGCTATATGCATCAAGTGGCCTGCCCAGTTAGAGGCAAATATCAGAAAATTATTTCTGACATAGGCAGAGATACAATCAATATAGCTAATTGTATACCCGTCATTTTCAAGAGTTAATCCACAGCAAGGGGGAAGGGGGGCGGGGGGTGTTAGATAAAAATTATGTACCCAGTCTCAAAAGTGAGATTAACAGAGATTTACCTTTCAAAAACTGGGCCCATTCTGGACTGGCCTTGATGCACATGCAGTACATTTGCTTTCAGAATGCAAGATTAATTGGGAATGTCTGCACTAGTGTTTCTATTTCCATATTTGTGATGGATGATCAGCAATACAACTCCTAAGAAGAAGCATATGGACCCAACAGTGATGTATGCAATTCCCAGAAAGGGGTTTTTGCCTCCCATCCACGAGATGGTGCTCAGGATCATTCTTTTTCGTCCATCGAAAGCGTATACAGGATAATCTGAGAGACATATAGGAAAACAAGCAGCGCATTTCCAAACCTAGCTTTATTTTGTCAGGCACATTAACATGTTGATCTTCTCAATCAGGCTCCAAATACTAACATCATTCTCTGAATACTGGAAGTGCAAATATTAAAAATTTACCTGATTTTTAGGCAAAGACTAACCCAGGCACTGTCAACTACTCCAACAGAAATGCCACAGTAGATATGTTAACCCCTTTAAGTGAAGAGTAAATGCATGATTTGTGGGGCTGTGAGAGCAACTTCAATAAAATGAGGGAAATCCAAATCAATTCTTGAATATATTTCAGTACAAAGGTTTTCTTAGTGACTTAATTTTGATTTAGTTTTATATGCACTCCCTGCTATTTTGCAGCAAAGAAAAATACTGCAGTAGCTATTTAAATTGTCATTAAGAGCTTTCAAGTTTTAAGAATTCAGTAGTTATGACAACCCGCCTCCTCTAGTCTCCTGTACTTTTCTACCTAGTCTTTTGTTTGTCCAAAAAGGAATGGCAGACCTCCCCCAGATCCACAGCTCTGCCCTTTTTCTCACCTCCAAAGTCAGTCTGGTTACATATTGTCATTATACCCTGAAGATAACAGGTTGCGAATATATTCTCAAATTTCTAGGCTACCAAATACCTTTGTTCTTTCCTTTTTCCTGTTTCCGTCAATTCCTTTACAGGATCCAAACCATGCGATTTTCCCCTCATTATGAAGCTAATAATTTAATTTTATGCACAGACTTGAGCAATTGCACACCAGAGCAAATTGCTCTGGAGCAAGTCTACAAACAGAGAGTAACCTGTCAATGGTACACATCCACAGAAAGATGCAAAGCAGGCCCCAAACTCCTGAATGTTAAATTCCTGCACCCACAAGAAATCTCCCTCCCAAGTATTCAATGGCCTTTACTGTCAAAGCAGTAATTAAGAGTCCATCAGAGAGCATCAACGAATTAGTACTGCATATGCCAATGAGTAAAAATGCACGCTGCATTTGACCGCATTACCAACCTGAGTGTAAATAAAGTACGTCCGTACAGCATTTTGCAGACAAAGCCTGGCAGAAACTAGAACCTGGCTGTGACTTAGGCCATGTAACAGGTTTCAAAAAGGGTTATCAGCTCATGCTAAGCATCACGTGAACTATGCCTAAGCATCATTCTGTCAGCCAAAATACAGGCAGTCTGCATTTGTATCTGCCCCAAAATTATCACATGGAAATGCTCCCATCCAGAAACTTTAGCTGCTCACAAGGCAGCTAGTAGGGCTGCAAGGACCATATACATGAAGGTGTGTGATTAAAAAAAGGTGAGACTGACCACACCCCTCTGAGCACTCAAGCAGACAAAGAAGACACTAGTCTTGGACCTCCAAAACTTGCTTATTGGGCAAGCTGATACAACAGAAGGAAGCTTGAGAAGTGGGCCCATGTGAACCTAATGAGGTTCAGCAAGTCCAAGTGCAAGATGCTGCACCTGGGGCAGGGCAATCCCAGACATGAGCACAGACTGGAAGAAGAACTCATTGAGAGCAGCCCTGCAGAGAAGGACTTTGGGGTTCTGGTGGATCAAAAGCTTGACATGAGCCAGCTGTGCATGCTTGCAGCCCAGAAGACCAACTGCATCCTGGGCTGCATCAACAGAGGCATGGCCAGCAGGTTGAGGGAAGTGATTGTCCCCCTCTGCTCTGTCCTCTTGAGGCCCCACCTGGAGCACTGCATCCAGGTCTGGGGCCCCCAGAACAAGAAAGATGTGGACCTGTTAGAGCAGGTCCAGAGGAGGGCCACAAAGCTGATCAGAGGGCTGGAGCACCTCTCCTATGAAGAAAGGAAGAGAGAGCTGGGGATATTCAGCTTGAAGAAAAGGCTCCTGGTGACCTTAATGTGGCCTTTCAGTACTTAAAGTGGGCTTATAAAAAAGATGGAGAGCAACTATACCCATGTAGTTCAGCTAATGCCCTTAGCAGTCTTCAAGAGTTTTTCAAAGGATACTGTATGTGATAACCAAAGAATATTTTCCAGCCTGTAAGGTAGGCTGCAAGTTGTTCGTCCTTTCAATGAGACGATACAGCTTGCGAAACGTTGGCAGAGCAGCAGTACGCATCCACACGATAAAGTCTTCGTTGATGAAGCCATTGTTGTCAGGCTCCGAGTCCAGCATATACACTGGCTTGGGCCAGTTTACAGGCTTTGTTGTGCCTAAAATTAAACAAAGATAACAAAGTATTTCAAACACAGGACTAAGTGACACACTGGATCACCAAAATTCATTCTAGTATTATAAAAACACTTAAGTTCTAAGTAGTATGAACAGCCAGGTTGGCTCATTACTATTGCAAGGTTACTGGAGTGCTCAAGAACTTTTTATTTTCACAGAATCACAGATTGGCTGAGGTTGGAAGAGGGCTCTGGAGGCCATCTGGTCCAACTAGAGCATCCCCTTGAGCAGGTTGCCCAGGACCATGTCCAGGTGGCCTTTTAAGGTCTCCAAGGAGGGAGACTTCACAACCTCTCTGGGCAACCTGTGCCAGTGCTCAGTCACCTGCACAGTTTCCAGCTCAAATAGTGGTGCATATCCATTTATTCTCATGTATTAGGGTAAGGTATCTGCCTTTCCAAGAGTAGTGTCATTTTGGTAGTACATAATTTGCCTGTGACTAATCAAGAAATCCACATCAGATTAAACCTAAAGCTATTATATACTTTGCATATCTACACAGACCCTAGAGCCCTGAGGAAGATTGTTTTTAGACACTGCCAGCCAAAGAAACTTTGATTTACCAGACTGTATTTAACTGTACTTAACCTAACAAACGAGAGAAATCAGTTGCTTTTAACCACAAAGAATCAGATTGTTAAAAAAAAAAAAAAAAAAAAAACTCT